>OY992531.1:116663677-116955603 GCA_963921185.1 Dasysyrphus tricinctus
ATCCGTCAAACATCCATCAAACATCCGTCAAACATCCGTCAAACATCCGTCAAACATACGTCAAACATCCGTCAAACATCCGTCAAACAATTAGTTATGCCAATTTATAATTAGTTGTGCGATGTTTTCAATGTTTTTGTTGGGTTTCTTGTTAACTTGGCGTCAAGTTATCATAGCACCACTTCAAACAATGGTAAAAATTACTTTGCCAGATGGTTTATGACTTAATAACTTACCATTAATTAGTTGTGACAGTTACGAATTTTTCATTCTATGTTTTCTATGTTTTCTTTTTGAAAATTGGTAAAAACTTTTAATACTTAAATTTGTATTGAGTCAATATTTAGCATTAATTAGTCATTAATTAGTTGTGGTAAATTCAATTTTGGCATGCTATGTTTTCTATGTATTTTTGGCTAATTTATTTTCTATGAACGTTAAGCTATAAAAGCAACTTTCACAACTAGAAAAACGGGTAGATGGGTAGTTTGCCTTTGGGTAGTTGTGAAAGAATGAAATCAATCATGCAACGTTTTCTATGTTTTTTGGGTGTTTGCTATCTTGATATCAAGTTTCCAAAGCACCACCTCAGAAAGATTTAATAACTCCTGATACCGAATGATTCAACTAGTCTTTAATTATTTGTGATAATAATTATTAAGTCATAAACCATTAAATATAAGGAGTGTACCACATGGTATAATGGTTAGTGCGTTGGACTATATCTTGCCGAAGGTCTGGGTTCGATTCGCAGTCACTTCCACCTAAAAACAGAAATCTTTTTCCGAGATACTGCCTCTTGCGAGTAATTGACAAATCTTCCAAGAGTATACTTGTCACGAATAAGTGCTTCTCATCTAGCTGTTCGGACTCGGCAAAAAATTGTAGGCCCCCTCCATTCCTGGACAAAAACACGCACACCGCAATGGTTGAGAGTTATCAGTCACTAGGTCCTGGTTTTCCACGAGCTGTTGCGCCATCAAATTTATTTATTGTTTTGATAAGAAGTTTTTACCGATTTTCGACAGGGTGTTTGCAAAATATTGAACGAATAATTCGAATTTTTCACAACAAGAAGGAGAAGTCCTACAACAATGAAATGTGTTTTGTTTTACACAATGGGCAGCTATCCGACTCCTTCGTAATGCAACATGGTGTGAGACAAGGGGATGTTTTATTGCCTATTTTCTTCCTGCTAGCGATGGGCGACTTATTGACGGCCAGTGTTGCTACAGCGGAGCGACAGGGTATTCAATGGAGTCCATTTGAAAGGCTCAGTCATTTAGCCTATGCTGATGACATTATGCCACCTGGCGAATAACAACAGTGGGCTGAACGGAATGTGAAAAACACTGGAAGTGAAAGGAGAGTCCAGTGGTATTAGAATAAACAACAAAAAGGCAAACATGATGCTCACAAGCTACTCCACGCAACAGCGTATGACGCCAGTTGAAGAAGTTAAACAGTGTTACTACCTTGACAGTATTGTTTCTAAAAATTGCGGTACGAACCTGTACGTTAAAAGTACAATTAATAAAGCTCGTGCTGCCTTCGGTACTCTCTCCCCAATTTGGAAATCCAGTCAATCTCCTTACGCAATAAGTTGAGATTCTTCAAATATTCTAAAGATTCACTGTCAACAAATTCTATGAAAGGTGGAATTGTGGCGCAGGACAAGTCAAGATCCACTGGACGTCGACTTACGAAAGCGCGAATGGCAATGGATTGGTCACACACTGAGGAAACTAAGCGATTATATTGCGAAGTAGTCCTTTGAATGGAATCTTCTGGGTGCACGGCAACTATCTTAGCAGAAGCAGAATCCCAGAGAAAGATGTAACCATCATTTTGATCATGTGTTGATTAAAATGCTCTGCTTTTTGATTTTCAAACAATTGTTTGGTCATGCATTGTTTAATACTCTTCAATAAAAGTTTAATGGAAGTGCTGATCGTAATTAACTCTTTTTGGGCTTTGAGCTAACACGCGTCTATGAGGGTTATGGTCAAAATCTCAAACCTTAAAATCGCACAAGTTGAAATAAAATGTCACCGCCGATGACGGACACAATAACGACAACGACGAATGCACGATGGTGACGATTTCTTGGCGTCATCTTGCTGATAGCGTTTACACGTAGTTTTGTGTATTGTTGTCCCATAGCATACGCCTCGCCATGGCCGTTTATAAGTTGTTTTTTTTTCATTTGTAGCCATGGTGTTCATATTCTCGCCGTATGCATTTAGGTACACGTACACGAGGTTTTCTCGCTTATAGCTATAATAATTTCATCTCGTTATGCTCTTATTTGAAAAATTAGCTTAAAGAGGTCTTTTAAGGTTAGTCAACAGTTTTCTTGAAAGATTGTGCGTTGGCTGGCCAACGCAACGGGTTCTCATCGGGATTTTTACTCCTTCTTTGGGGCCTCTGTGCCACTCACGCAACTCCGTTGACCTACTTAGGATATGTATGCTCAGTCGGCAGTAAGGTGTCAATTGTCATTGCTAACAGTTTTCTTTTGCCAGTCAGGCACCGTTGTCAGCAGCTTGAAAAATGTAAATGAAACTCTAATTGTTGGACTTTGGTAACATAGAAGCGAGACCACAGCGAGACGATGATAAGACGTGAACAGTTACTAAAACCACTTGTAAATGTCAGGGGGTGACTTTAGTAAGACTATTGCGAGAGATCCACGATACAGGTAGCCCTGTAAATGAAATACAAGACCACGTCTGGAATTTTTAACCACGGTTTAAGCTTATTGTAAACTTTTGAAAAAAAAAATAATTTTGAAAAAAAAGTTTTGGCGAGACTAAAGAGAGGCCAAAGCGAGATGATAGAAAAACATTCTAAATGACAAAAACCATGTGTTTATATCTCGGCGAGACTAAACCGAGACCATAGCGAGAAAATCATGAGACATATAGCGGTGTAAATGGGCACGGCGAGACAAAATCATGATTAACACAATGACCATGAAACATAAAACAATATTTGAAATTTTAGCCACGTTCTTAGCTTATTGTACCTAACCTTTTTGAAAAAAATAATTTTGAAAAAAAAAGTTTTGGCGAGACTATAGCGAGACCAAAGCAAGATGATGGAAAAAACATTCTGAATGCCAAAAATAACATGTAAATATCACGGCGCGACCACACCGAGACTATAGCGAGAAAACTACGGCACAGATAGCCGTGTAAACGGGCACGGTGAGACAAAAGCGTAATTAACACAATGACCATAATGGCATTAAAAGCCATGTCTACACGGTATCTGTGAGGTCGTTATCGTAATATGCACCTCTTCTTTTATATACATAATGTTGATGATGATTTGAGTCTACTGATACTGAGTTCTGAATTATCTGAAATATTTCAAACAACACAGATTTTATATCTACTTTTTCTAAGAGAGAAAATACCATTTTTTATTATTTATTTCCCTTCATTTAAACAAAAAAAGTCAACAGATAAGATATAAGATATTCTGGAAACTAAACGATAAATCTCAACAAAAGACTTATGTAAAAAATTAATTTTTAAAAATAAATCTCAGACTGAGACCAAAATGAAATTTGACGAATTAAATATCTCAGTGAGAAACCAATTGAAAATAAAGGTTATTTTCGATCTCTGGTTTCATTGCCTTGCTGCAGGCCGTGGAGTATGGAGACGTTTCGTTGACGACCTATGCCCCAACAGGGGTTACAGGACACGATGATGACAATGCTTTCTGTGTATCAACACAATACGACCACTCATCACAAAGATACAGCTCTCCAATAACATTTAGTTCGATGACCAACTTAATTTTCAACGCATTCATAATTATATTATTATTGAATTATCAATATAACTAACCAGCATTTTTTTTTTTTGATTGACAGGTATGATTGTTCCTTTGATCAATGACATGGAATGGTTATTAATTGGAATCCATCGAAAAATATTATTCCCATTAATTAAAATTAACACCTCAGTTGCCTCGAATGGAATGTTATTTATTGCTTTTAGTGTAAACACAATTTACAGGTGGCTGCTCCTTTAACGAAATAATGAAGAAAACCCAAACTAATTAGTAATATTCAGAGGGCTGAGGTGAATGAAAGATGAAGCAGACGCAGAGAGAACATGACGCTAATGTACATATTTCTCTAATTAATGACCAACCAAGAAGGTATAAACGTGATTATTAGCCTTTTGATTTTGGAATCAGCATGACTAAGATATAATTCAAATCTTTTTGATATTAACAGAAAAAAAAAACACTTAAGGAAGGGTGTGTGGAATGGCGAATAGGATTTCGTTTTCAGATATCATTTAGTCCTATAAATGCAATAACCGTTATATTTTTTAATTTTTGAAAATGTATAAAGCAATTGTTTATTGTAAAATAAAAACAAACTCAAAACAAATAAACAAACTGTTGATACCAGTTTCTTCAAAAATAAATTCCGTTCTGCAATAACTTGATTCAGTTTTTAATATAATTTTTATTATGAAATCTTCAATTGTTTTATTAAAAAATTAAAAATAGATACCTACTTAAATTAAACTCAAAATAAATACAAATAAATAATTGATAAACAATTATTGATTAAGACCCAAAAGCCCAATTAAAACAAAACTGGCATATAGGTTTTTCCGCATATAAACCGGCCAAGATAAAATAACATTTTGTTTAAAAGAGAAATATAAATTGGTTTAATTTGTTATTCTGTACTTACATATTTCGCAGTTCAAAAATTATAGCAATTAATTCTGAATGTCTATTTTTTTAATAAGCATGCTTGTTTGGAATCCCTGTATTTGAAATTTGATCGTTTATTGATTTGAGAGCCATTAACTATTTTTAATACGAGCCAGAATTTCTATGGAGATATCGTCTTATTTGAGAATAAAATGAAACAAATTACTTTAAAATGAGAATATTTGACTTTCTAACTTCGTGTTAGAAGTTATAACACTGCTTATGAACACTTACGATTATATTAATAATTTTGTAGTCGAAGAACGTTTATTATATTTTTTTCATGAGTAAAAACCATTGGTCACGCTTCACATTGTAATGAGCATGTGAAAGCAGCTGGCACGCTGGCGTAAGCTCGGCTTAGCTCGCCGTAATGGTCGGGGATCTTGCTGCTACTCTTTACAAATCAGTTAAAATCGTGCCATAAAAAAAAAGCCAAAATTATATGCCAAACAAATCAATGAAATTTATAATGTAACGTTACCAAAAAGAGAAATGAGATAATTTGAAATTAAGAAAAAGAATTAATCAAAATATTATATGTCTAAAAGAAAAATGTTATATTTATTTGACCCTTCCGCAGAGCTCGATAACATAATCTTATCCATCGGTATTTCTGTTAAAACTCTACCTGACCTCTACTACATTTCAAAAGCATAGATGTTGTTGCTTCTGTGTGGGAGTCCCTCCTCGCTATGGCATTATCCTCATAATGCCACACCATGTCAGCTGCATTCCCTATTTTATTGCAGATAACCCTAATTAAAAAGAATCTCACCCTTTTCTATCCACACCCCATATCTCACCTTTTAAAATTATTTAGTCCATTCTTACTTGCTAAATAAATTTTCATGTTAAATCAAATGTTAGTTTGCAAGTAACAATTTGGAATTTTAATTTCATATCATAGAACAACAATATAAGTATATAATTATTTACGGATTATAAAATTAAAAAAAGTTAATAGAAATGAGGACTAAAATTATCAACTATTTCGACTATACAAAAATGGCATTTGTATGTTAATTAAATGAAATTCTAATAACTAGGCAAAATTTTCCTAAAAAGGTATAGCTGCGCAACCTAACCCCCCAGGATTACAGTTGTGTAATGCATAAATATGTTCGTAAGAAAAATTATGGATATCTAGGGCTATATAGTTAAATTAGAAGATAATTTGTAAAGTATTTTGATAATGAAAGAACAATCACATTAGAATCAAAAAATTAATAAATGTTGCTAAAGATTGAAATTAATGGAATTAATCTAAATGAACTTCCCAAATTAGGATTATGATAAGGAACACAAAAAAAAAAAATATTTAAAATCATTAAAAATGAAAAACTTAGATAACAACAAAAAAAAGCAAAAAAATCAGCAACCGCCAATCCTATATCTGCAGCCTGCACTCAAATTGTATCTTCTTTTTATTTTTCTTGTATGTTTCATGAAACTTCTCGAAAACGCCTTATTTATAGTAGGAGTTTTCCTACTGATCCAAATATAAATATGAGGAATAATGGTACCTGGATTTTTCCTTATAAAATTAAGATTGCTGTTGATGGTTTTGTCGATACAACTCTCGATTTTTCTTTCTCTTTTCCAAATCTTTTTGTTCTGTCGCTGAAGGATTTTTCTGATTGGTTATTCCTAACGCTATTCCCAGGAATATTCGAGATGGAAATGGAAAATCTTGATGTTTTATCTCGAAAAACTTTATATCGATAACTATACAAAAAAAATCAATTTTACCATTGGATATCTTTTACAGATCTTATTTATTACCTCAAGCCTTTTTGAATTTCTATATATTTCGTTCACCAAAACACAACCACAATATTATTGCTTAAATCTTTTGCACAATATTAATAGGTAAATTTATTTGACTTATATATTTTTTTTATTTAATGACTAGTCGTCTTTGAATTAAAATCGAAACTAAATAAATTTTCCAGAAACAAAAATAAACGAAAATAAAAAAATAAACAACAAACGTAATGCTACTGAAACAATTTTGATATGCTACAGTATTTTGTTTATACAGTGCATACATTGAAATTATGTTTCAAAACAGCTAATATTAGTTTCTTTGATTGATAATACGATGACAAGCATCACTTATAATTACACCATATCCTATAAAGCTGCTGCTACAAAGCAATGGGTTTTGTCCAATCAACTAACAAAAAACCATTGAAAGAAAGCAGATTTATTTCATAACGTGTGGCTTCGACCCATGACCCTGAAGTTAAAAGTCTCCTATTTCTCAGACTGAGTTAGCCGGGCTTTTTTCTTAAATCCTTAGCATGAAATATACCAATCCTTTTACCTTGCATATTTTCTACTTCATAAAGACAGTTTCCCACCGGTTTTATAACACGACATTTAATAAACTTAGAACATAGCTTTGCATTCAATTTCTTGCTTGCATCACTAAAAATGAAGTTGCGCCGAAAAATTTCGTCTCCTGCACGGAAAGTAACTTTAGCACTTCTTAAATTGTACGATTTTTCATTGCGTTCAAAGGCTGTTTTCAGGTTTTCATCTATTTTCTTACGTATCAATTCTAATTTACCCGAATGAGTTATTTCCGTTGACTCACTATCATTTAGGACGTTAAGTTTATTCAAAATCTTGTAAGTATTTCCGTGAGTGACCATATTAGTACCAAAGAGACAATAGTAGGGATTTGTACCGATGGATTGATGGAACGAGGTACATAGTGCCATTTGAATTTCAGAAATATGTAGATCCCATTCTCTTTGGTCATCTTGAAGATACATTCTAATGGATGATAAAATGGACCGATTCACACGTTCAGATGCATTAGCTTGAGGTGAGTATAGAGCTGTTTTGATATGCTTCACCCCAAAGCTTGATAAGAAATTCTGAAAGTCTTTAGAAACAAACTGTTTGCCATTATCTGACAATATGAATTCAGGGACTCCAAACTTATGAAAAACTTCTTTTTCCAAAAATTGTACAACCGACTTCGAACATGCTTTATGCATTGGCTTCAGAAAAACATATTTTGACATATGATCCAGAACTACAAATAAATAAATATTTCCATTCTTCGGACGAATATATGGACCCATGAAGTCTATATACAATTTCTGAAAAGGCCTTTCAATTTCGATTTGTTTTCCCATTGGAGGTCTTAACGTCTTGTTTGGAGCTTTATTTTCTTTGCATTGTTCACAGCTGTCCAGGCCAATAATACAGTTCTTTCAATCTGGCTAAAGTTTTAACGATACCTCCATGTGCTGCATTAGGTGGAATATGAGCATTTCGTATAAGGGAATCGGTTAGAACTACCGGAATCCAAAGTCTCCACTGTAACGTGTTAAGAGGATCCGATTGTGATATCGAAGCACGTTTGAATACTAAGTTTTCCGAAACCGTTAAATCAGGTAAATCATTATTGTTTTTCATAACAGTGTCCATTATCTCAAGATATTCTTCTGATTTAAACGCTTCGTCATTAGTATTTACCGATAAATTTGTGTCATTAGTAGTTATTATCTCTTCCATATACATCCTAGACAATACATCGGGTACAATATTTTGGGGACCTTTTCTATGTTGAATATTAAATTCAAAGACCTGCAATCTCAGTGACCATCTCGCTAGTCTTCCGTTTAAATCTTTTAAATTCATTAGCCATTTTAGACTGGCATGGTCTGTAATGATGGTAAACGGAAGACCTTCGATATACGGACGAAACTTTTTCACAGCTAATACAGCGGCAAAGCATTCCTGCTCTGTCACGCTGTAGTTTCGCTGACATGAATTTAATTTTTGCGAAAAGAAAGCAATTGGCTTTTCATTTTTGTCCTCATCATATTGGAAAAGTACTCCCCCAATACCTTGACTCGATGCATCGCATTGAATATAAAAATGCTGGGCAAAATTAGGATTGCTTAACAAAGGAGCTGTTATAAGGGCTGACTTCAAAGCTTCAAAGGCAGTCAAAGCATCGTCGGACATTTTAAAGCTTTTTCCTTTTTTCAGCGTGTCAGATAAAGGAGCCGATATTGCTGCAAAGTTGCGAACAAATCTTCTATACCAACCGCAAAGTCCGAGAAATCTTCGTACTTGTTTTTGCGTTTTTGGTATAGGAAAGTCCTTGATGGCTGACACTTTATCTGGGTCAGGCTTTATGTGACCTTGTCCTACAATATATCCAAGATATTTTACCTCCTTACAACAAAAGTTAGATTTCTCAACATTTATTGTGAGATTTGCTTTCTTGAGATACTCAGCTACCTTTGCCAGCAATACAAGATGTTCGTCAAAGTCTTTTGACACAATAAGCAAGTCATCAACATACACAAACACACGATCACGAAGCTCCGAAGGAATCACCTTATCTAATAAGCGGCAAAGTCTTTGAGATGCGTTGCATAGCCCAAAAGGCATCACCACAAATTGATATAAAGTTCTTCCGGGCACCGTGAACGCCGTTTTTTCCTTTGACTCCTCATCCAATGGTATTTGCCAAAAGGCTAATCAAACCTTCAATTGAAGCTAATGGTTGAGCATCATTTTTCGTATGCTGATTAATTTTACGAAAATCGAGACATAAACGATTTTTACCATCTGGTTTTCGCACGAGCACCACTGGAGAGCTCCAAGGGCTCTGGCTCTCCTCAATCACTCCTAATGCAAGCATATTGTCAACCTCCTCATAAATCAAATTTTGAATAACCGGAGACACTGGGTAATGTCGTGTTTTATTGGCTGTGTATCACCCGTATCAATCCTATGAGTTTCTAAAGTTGTTCTACCTAGGCCAAGTTCACTAAATGAAGGAAATTGTTTTACGACATCTTCAAGCTCTTTTCTTTGTTCTTGCGTTAGGTCATGTTTTGGTTTTGAGTTATCGATATCTTCAGAAATGTCCAACTCGCCAACTATAGATGGTATAATTTTGAACTTTTTCCAAAAATCTATACCCAAGTACAAAGATTGAGTGAGACTAGGCACAAGGTAGATGTCAATTTCTTCCGTTAAGGAATCGTATTTGAGAGGAACTCTGATGCGGCCTTCAACTTGTTGTTCTTTTCCATCTGCCGTTTTGACGAAATTTATATTTGGAACTATCTCAAATCCAAGTTCCTTAACTAGATCTATACACCCCTTTCCAAGGCAGGTTATTGTGGCTCCACTATCAAGTAGTCCAGATATTGTTTTTCCCTTGATTTCAACATTTGCAAACATCCTTGGGTCTTCATCAATCCCCAAAGCACATGTTTGCAACATTTTCTTAAATAGTTTGCGTTTTCGATGTCTTATTCTAGACTTTTCAAGTTTGGACGGACAGGACGACAAGTTTAAATCATCTAGATGGAAGATTCTAGCTTTTATTTCATTATATCTTTTGAGTCGTGTTTCGTAGGGTATTAACGGTGAAATTTTTAAATTAGTGTGTGAATTTGTTTGTGTTGTAGTTTCTGAATTCTGTTCTGGTGTAAGTATTTTTAACACTGGAACTGTTTTAGATATGTCTTCTGTTTGAGTGTCTATGGATGGTTCTTGGTCTCGTTTTCGGGATGGTTTTGCGTCGAACGAGATTCCCCGAGTTTCATCTCGTTCGATCTCTGGTTTTCCTTACTTTTGCAGTTTTGACAATTAGGCGTGGTAACATTATCTGCACCACATCTGTAACAAAATAAGTTTCTTGTCGGAGAAGGACAATTCATGAAACTATGTCCCAGCTTTTTACAGTTGAAACAACGATAGTTTCTTTGGTCTTTTCTAAGATTGGATTCCTGGATTGCACATATGTTAGCCATGTCTTCATTATATTGAAAATCAAACGGTCTTTTTTCATATTCCATCTCATTTATACTATGTCGAACATATCTATTCTGATCACGAGAGAGGTTTAATTTTTCCGCTTTTCTACACTCATCTCTAAATTGTTCGAGGGAATAAATTGGCATAGGGTAAATAAGGTGGAATAATCTGTTATTGACCTTGGATTTCAATATATGAAGCAATTGTCTTTCGGACATTGGTCTCTTCAGTTGATTATTCAAATGAATCACAACATTGAAATAATCATCAAAACTTTCCTGAGGATTTTGACGTCTTTCAGTTATCTGTTGAATTATTTCAATGTCACTATCATAGCTTCTAAATTGTTTATATAAAGCTTGCTTAAGAGATGGCCAATCCGGTCTAACATTTGTACGAAGATTTTGCCAATACCATTCTTGTGCATTTCCAGATAAGAGCAAATGAAAATTTCTTATGATCTCTTCCCATGTACAATTATGACTTTGTTGCAAAATTTCAATTCTAAAAATGAAATCTTGAATTGACATTGATTTAGGAGTTCCATCATATTTGATTCCCCATCGATCAATTTCAACTCTTCGATTTACCAAATTATGAGGAATTTCTTGTCTTGTAAAACCCTCTGGAATGAACTGGTTATCATTTAGCAAACCAACATTTTGCTGATTTTCATTTCTGCTATAAGAAGGATTTGGATTATTTGATTGAAATTGGATATATGAACTGTTTGGGTTCATTTGACAACGGACGGATGACTGAGCTAAATTTTCGACGTTATTTACTGATTTTGGAAAATTACCCAGTTTTGAATTTTGGTTAATATAATGGGTATTTGAAATAAAAGTCGGATCTAAAAGGTTACTATTTGGTTTTGTCAACATAGGATTTTCGTTCCTAGCTAAATTAGTTTCACGTAATGAATCTTGGATGCATTGCTTCATAGCACCCATCAAAGATTTCAAAATGGTTGTTTGATTTTCTGCCATACTCGCATCTACCATAGTTTTGATTTGTGCACCTAATGAAGTAGCATCCTTGTGTTCTAATTGGTTTTTATTAAACGATGGTGAAGTTTTATCCTGTACAGGTGGATTCTGTATTTCATTGGATTTATCCAATAAGTCAATAGCGTCTGTCGTTTTGTTTGGAGAAATATTAAATGCTTTTGGTAAAGGATTTGACATATTATCATTTTCTAAGATATTCATGGATCGATTTAAAGGAGAATGTACTACCCTTTGTCCTATAGTTGAATTAATATTATCTAAATCTTCCTCGAATTCATGACTTAAATCTCTATTGGTTAATCTCGTTTCCCTTTCCTTACTATTTTTATTTAATTTCTTTAATGATTTTTTTGGAATTGCACCCTTTGAATTGCTCATTTTGAAAATATATATATTTTTTTTTTTTGTTATCAGTGAAAAATTTGTTGAAAATTTATTGCAATGAAAATTTAAAGTGAGATATGCGGCTTCAAGAAAAAGGTGAAAATTCGATTCATGTACGTGTGTTCTGTATATATGTATGTAAGTGGCATATGGATATGTGTTTGTATGCGTGTGGATAAGTGTTTATGTGTAGGAAGACAAGGCATGCTTGCAAGAATACTCGGATAGGTATGTTACTTATTCTGTTAGTATTTTAGTATTACTTTATAAAGGTATCACTCATACTAATTGAAATAATGGTTTATCTCTCTATAAAGCTTTACAAAGAAATCTCTTATCAATAGTCTAAATTTCTTGGATTCTTCCGTAAACAGAACTTACTGATAAGGTAAATCTTTAAATCTAACTCTTCAAGGTCAAATAATAAGTTAAATTAAAAATGAAATGCGTTTATGAAAATTTTTACATAGAGGATACAAGAGAAAGGAAATGAAATTAAGATAGTTACATACAAAAATTAAAAGAAAATTATATTTTGATCACATTTCAATCTTACGATTGAAATCGCCAAAATCGTTGGGCGCCATGTTTGTAATGAGCATGTGAAAGCAGCTGGCACGCTGGCGTAAGCTCGGCTTAGCTCGCCGTAATGGTCGGGGATCTTGCTGCTACTCTTTACAAATCAGTTAAAATCGTGCCATAAAAAAAAAGCCAAAATTATATGCCAAACAAATCAATGAAATTTATAATGTAACGTTACCAAAAAGAGAAATGAGATAATTTGAAATTAAGAAAAAGAATTAATCAAAATATTATATGTCTAAAAGAAAAATGTTATATTTATTTGACCCTTCCGCAGAGCTCGATAACATAATCTTATCCATCGGTATTTCTGTTAAAACTCTACCTGACCTCTACTACATTTCAAAAGCATAGATGTTGTTGCTTCTGTGTGGGAGTCCCTCCTCGCTATGGCATTATCCTCATAATGCCACACCATGTCAGCTGCATTCCCTATTTTATTGCAGATAACCCTAATTAAAAAGAATCTCACCCTTTTCTATCCACACCCCATATCTCACCTTTTAAAATTATTTAGTCCATTCTTACTTGCTAAATAAATTTTCATGTTAAATCAAATGTTAGTTTGCAAGTAACAATTTGGAATTTTAATTTCATATCATAGAACAACAATATAAGTATATAATTATTTACGGATTATAAAATTAAAAAAAGTTAATAGAAATGAGGACTAAAATTATCAACTATTTCGACTATACAAAAATGGCATTTGTATGTTAATTAAATGAAATTCTAATAACTAGGCAAAATTTTCCTAAAAAGGTATAGCTGCGCAACCTAACCCCCCAGGATTACAGTTGTGTAATGCATAAATATGTTCGTAAGAAAAATTATGGATATCTAGGGCTATATAGTTAAATTAGAAGATAATTTGTAAAGTATTTTGATAATGAAAGAACAATCACATTAGAATCAAAAAATTAATAAATGTTGCTAAAGATTGAAATTAATGGAATTAATCTAAATGAACTTCCCAAATTAGGATTATGATAAGGAACACAAAAAAAAAAAATATTTAAAATCATTAAAAATGAAAAACTTAGATAACAACAAAAAAAAGCAAAAAAATCAGCAACCGCCAATCCTATATCTGCAGCCTGCACTCAAATTGTATCTTCTTTTTATTTTTCTTGTATGTTTCATGAAACTTCTCGAAAACGCCTTATTTATAGTAGGAGTTTTCCTACTGATCCAAATATAAATATGAGGAATAATGGTACCTGGATTTTTCCTTATAAAATTAAGATTGCTGTTGATGGTTTTGTCGATACAACTCTCGATTTTTCTTTCTCTTTTCCAAATCTTTTTGTTCTGTCGCTGAAGGATTTTTCTGATTGGTTATTCCTAACGCTATTCCCAGGAATATTCGAGATGGAAATGGAAAATCTTGATGTTTTATCTCGAAAAACTTTATATCGATAACTATACAAAAAAAATCAATTTTACCATTGGATATCTTTTACAGATCTTATTTATTACCTCAAGCCTTTTTGAATTTCTATATATTTCGTTCACCAAAACACAACCACAATATTATTGCTTAAATCTTTTGCACAATATTAATAGGTAAATTTATTTGACTTATATATTTTTTTTATTTAATGACTAGTCGTCTTTGAATTAAAATCGAAACTAAATAAATTTTCCAGAAACAAAAATAAACGAAAATAAAAAAATAAACAACAAACGTAATGCTACTGAAACAATTTTGATATGCTACAGTATTTTGTTTATACAGTGCATACATTGAAATTATGTTTCAAAACAGCTAATATTAGTTTCTTTGATTGATAATACGATGACAAGCATCACTTATAATTACACCATATCCTATAAAGCTGCTGCTACAACATTCATAACATCAATAACACTAGCTTACAAAATTTAAGGTCATGGTAGGGTCCTTAGAAAAAATATATTTTCTAGACTAATTTTGGGTCACTGAACACGAAAATCAAAATTTTTTTTTTCCAAAGAAGCGAAGAGATATGCACAAAAATCATTTTCTCAGCTATTTTTTCAGATATTGCCATAAATCTCTCTAACGGCTTAGCTAATTTACATAAAATGAGTATTTTCTGAATGATCTGATCTGTCTCCCTCTGACAATGTACTGCTTGTATAAATCGGACTAAAATTTTATAAGTTACAGGCATTCAGAGTTTAAAAAACGAGTATTTTTGAAAATTTTCTAGTTTTTGATTGCTCCATATAGATAGAAAAAAAATATTTAAAATAATTTTAAGGACTCAAGTGAAAAAAAAAATTAACGAAGATTTGAGCCAAAGTTTTTCAAAATCGGACAATAAATGTAGAAGTTATTAATTATCCAACGATATATAATGTTATTACTGGTTTTGGAGTTTGGTGTGTCCAAATCTCTTTTGTTTGGAAAAGAGAATGGCCTAAGAGGCACCGATTTATCACCTTAGACAAAAATTTTTGGGTCAAAGACTTTATTCTGAGGGCATAGAATTTTGATTTTAGGGGTTAATGATTAAAAAAAAAATGATTTTGGGAAATAACAGACACCCTTATATGGGTGATTCTCTGCCAACTGTGATTCTTTTTTTAGAAAATTTTCAAAAACTAAAACTTCTTGGAAACAATTTTTGTTTTGTGTTTGTGGCTTCATTTAGTCAGAGTATCATATCTGTAAAAGCAATTTACTACAACTTTTAAAGAACAAAAAATATAGTGAAATGTACTGAAACTAGTTAGACGATAATGACACTCTTTTTCTTTTTAATTTTGTTTCCCTCTTTTTGACTATATTTTTGTTGAGATTCTTGATTTTCTAATACCATTGAATAATTACAAATAGAAGGGGACACCGAACATTACTGAAACGACAGTCGCACCAATCAAATCCAGTGGCCGCTCATGAAGCTATAATTTCCTTTTCACACAATTATTGGTTTTCTTCTCGGCTAAGTGAGTCTCAAATAAATCCTTTTGTAGATATAGATACATACGAGTAGATATGTAGATAGAGCGAAGAAAGGATACATATTTTTTTTCTTCAATTTGTGCTTTGATTTTCTTTTGTGAATGAACGCACATGTAGGTATACATAGATGCATTTTGAATATATTGGTGTTTGGTGTCCGTCTCATCGCCATACCGCAATAAAAAGATACAAAACGGTTTCACTTTTATTTGTATTATTGTGCGTTTGAAGTCCGATTACGATGCGGAGGAGAACTACCAAAAAAGGCCGAAAAAGGGTTAAAATATGGATAATTCATGAATGAATTCATTTTTTCGGGTTTTTTTGGTAAAAGTACCTTTTGTTTTTTCTTAATTTCTCAAAAACTAAGAAAGATTTTTGCATTTGGTTTTCGGTAATGGACTAAATAAATGATGAGGGCATTGAATATTGAACACAAAAAAGCACTTTATTACGTAAAATTTTGAAAAATATCGACTTAAGAAAAAAAATCACATTTTTTTTTTTTTATTTTGACTTTGAAATTTAATTTTTCGAAACCTATTTGCTTAAACAACTTGATTTGAAATCCAAATGCAAGAATGGAGTACCTATTATCTTTCAAAAAAAAACTATAGCATATTATAAGATGTGTTTTCGTTGACTTTTAATGTTTTTTTTGCCTGCCTCAGGGAGGGGAGATACAACTTTCCCCCCAAACATTTTTTTTCTTAGAATAACCCCGAGAACCACATCACACACTGACACACTGTATATTATCTATACTAAGATTTAAATAATTTCTTGTATTTGTTGTTTGAATTAAGCTTAACAACAAACTGCCGCTCACTTTCAAAAAGTATTCTTTATTTTTTTTTATTATGTGTAGACTAAACTTTTAAATCTATAAAATAATTTAAAAACTACTTTTTGTTTTTAATTAATTAAATAAATACAATTCTAATGTTCGGACTCAGACGTCAAACTTCAACCATTCAAACAAATTTAAGGAAAACAAAATGGTTGTTTATAATTTTGTATTCATGGTACTAAGTTGTGGTATAAGATGAAACACGAAGCATTTTTTTTATTTTTGAAGGTTGTCAAAGTGAGAAAATCTCCGAACTTTATGTTCGGAATTTTAGTTAGGTGACTTGTGTATTCAACTTTAAGTCACCTTGTTTTTGTTGTAATATTTAGTTTTACCTGAGATATGTGATCTTCAAGCTTCAATGAATAATGTTTTTTTATCACCAATATCCCAACTTATAATGATCATTTTAGACTTTGTTGAGACTATTTGTTTTTGTGGCTTTTCACCGTTATTTTAGAAAAAAGTTCAAACGACTTTTTGTAATCTCTTCGTAGGTATGTATATCTTTTGCTTCCTTCCAAATATTTATTGCATGGTTAATATAAGTATGCAGATTTGAAGACTAACTAATTCTTAACATTTTTGAAAATTTTCCAATTGAAAAAGTAACTAATTGTGTTTTTACTAAACATTTGTGTAATCACCATCGAAATGAAAACAAAAATAACGAATTCTTTTCAACTATTTACAATTTTGTATTGGTCACGCACTACTTGGACAAGAAAAAAGATTTAAAGTTTTTTTTTTAATTTTTTTCAATATAAAAATAATCAGCAATGTTAAGAATATGTTAATCTACAAATTTGCATACTAATATTTACCATGCAATAAATATTTGCAAAGAAGCAACAGATATACATTAGGGTGGTCCTTAAATTGGACATTGTCTTGGATAGCCTTCATTCGAGTCAAAACATTGAAAAACAATTTCCCTAATTTTTTCAGATTTTGATTTCACCCCCCTGGTCTCCCTTTTTCCACTTTAAGGTACAAATAATGGAGTTAGGGTGATTCTTATAACACGCAAAAAAAATCAGAACTTATAGATTAGATTGAGACGAACAAAAAATTGTAGCGGAGGGGAGGTCTTTTTCTAAAAATTTGACCCGAAATAGAAAAAAATTATTAAAAAACAACGGGACCACTTACAATGGCGTGCTATAGCTTTTTTTAAAGCCATGAATTCAATCTTTAATATGTTTTTTAAATCAAGCTTTTATTGTAAATAGTTTTGGAAAAAAATAATTTTCAAACTTAAAAATAAAACAAAAATAATGATGTTGTACGTTTGAAAATTATTTTTTTTCAAAAACTATTTATAATAAAAACCTTGATTTAAGAAACATATTAGAGACTGGATTCATGGCTTTAAAAAAAACTATAGCACGCCATTTTAAGTGGTCCCGTTGTTTTTTAATAATTTTTTTCTATTTTGGGTCAAATTTTTAGAAAATGACCCCTCCCGCCTGAACGGGGGGAAAAAGACCCCCCCTCCAACACAAGTTTGTGTTTTCTCAATCTAATCTATAAGTTCTGATTTTTTTCGCGTGTTATAAGAATCACCCTAACTCCATTATTTGTACCTTGAAGTGGGAAAAGGGAGACCAGGGGGGTGAAATAAAAATCTGAAAAAATTAGGAATTTGATTTTCTCTATTTAGAGTCATTTGATGCCTATCCAAGTTGGATTTTCAAAAAAAACCAATATAAGGACCACCCTAATATACATTGTATGTACCTACGAAGGGATCACAAAAAGTCGTTTTTTTTATTATAAGGTGTAATTTTGGTGATTTGATTGACTCAAAAAAGTTCCGAGAAAATTACAACCTTTAAAAATTAAAAAAAAGCTTTCTGTCTCATCTCACACATACAACAAAAACCACTGAAAAAAAAATACAAAATCTTGTTCCTAGAATTTTTCTTAACTAGTGTACATACATGCGATTTTAATTTTAAGTTAAATTAAATTATGGCCAAATTAAAATCAGAATATCTACCTCTCAAAAGTCCACTTAAAGTGTATCCTTCTATTTAAAAGAAAAACATAAGATAGAACCATTTTTATCGCTTAGTTGCTAAAAAAAGGGAGTTACATACCTACATACCTTCAAATGTGTTCTACACCCTGTTTCACGGTTTTAGTTTTAAATTACAAACATTTTTCAATTGGGTACAGTAAAAACAAAACCTTAATTAAAAAAAAAAAAACTACATCTATACTATCACTGGTTGCTTTAGTTTCTTTTTTGATTTATTAAGTACATAATAATACTTATAATTTTTATTTTTCCTATCTTAAAAATAACAATGTATGTATGTACTTACATTTATACCGAAATCGTTGAAAAAACAATAAATGAGAACAAATTATAAACCATTATTTAATTATTTTTATGTGACAGATGGCAGGTACCTATGTAATAAATAGGTACGAATTGAAAATTGGTACTCAATATTTGATATATTAATTGATAAGGATCCGTGAAAATCAACGAAACATTTAAAAGAAGATGGAACAGGTACCTTCCTGCATATACCTATAAAACGCCCCATTCACAGCACATAAGTGTGCACACACTCCGCCACACATATACCACCGATCGACCCACCACACCAAAAATCAAAGAGTGCACACTTGTGTTGTGTGTATGTACCACTTGAGACTTATGTTTTCAAATTAAAAAAAAAAAAATATTATTCCTTGCCTATGGATCTCAAGATATAAAAAACAAAACAAAGCCATCATCGTTAACATCCCAAATTGCAAGAAAACACTAACAACAATTTTATTTACTGGACAACACACAGCCCAGAAAAGAAAATATAATTTTTATCTCTACCCCATATTTGCATTAACCTTGAGTCCTCGAATGGCATTGAAAATAAAATGCACGACTGGGTCGCACGTACTTGCTCTTATGTTCAAGACACTGCGGGTTTAAGAAAATTGTATATAAAACATGGAAACTATGAGAGAAAAATGAAGAGAAGCATGAAATACGACATTGAAATTGGCTAAAACAACTCTTTTGACAGTTTGAGGTGGAAAAAAAGAATGCCATCTTAATTCTTGATTGAATATGATTTTATAGAAAAAAAAATTTAAAATCGTTGGAGCGGTTTCTTAAAAACTTAATTTTTTATATATAAAATTCTTATAACATTTTTAAGAACAAATTTTGGTATGCAAATCTGAAGTATATATTTATGTGTATATAAAAACAAAATTTGAAAAAAAATTGTCAACCCGTTTTTGAGATATCGAATTTTCAAAAAAAAAAATTGAAACATTTTTTAAAAATCCAAAAACTTTTTTTTTGAAAATTTTGAAATGCAATATTATTCAATCTTATTTGATATTTGTATATGAAAAAAATTATTTTAATCCACTTAGCCAAAAACGAGAAAATTCAAAATAAAAAAATACGTTCTATGACAGGTACTATTAATAATTGCTAAGTGTGAAATTTTATAATTTTTGGTAGTAGATCGTACTATTTTTAGTATATAAAAAAATTTTATCAAAATCGTAGGAGTCGTTTTTAAGCAAAAAAATATTTTCCTCTGTGGTTTTTTAACTTTTGTATGGAAGGTACCGTTATTTTTTCATAAATGTAAATTTTTTTCTAAAAATATTGTAGAGAATACTAAAAAACTCTTAAATATCGAGTTTCAAAAAAATCGATCATGTCGTTTTCGAAATATTTGATTTTCAAAAAAAAATTTGAAACATTTTTTAAAAATCCAAAAAATATTTTTTCAAAAATTTTGGTACGCTTAACTGTTTATGTTTTTTGGAAGCTTCTGCATAAAAAAGTAATTGAAATCGGTCGTATCATTTTGAAAAAAATCAAAAATTAAAAAAATGGTTCTTTGGGAGGTACCATTAATAACCTTTTTTGAAAAATGGTTTTCCACCCAAAGGAAGCCTTTACTAAAATAAATTTACTGAATTTTTTTAAGAAAAGTTGTCGAGCCGTTTTTGAGAAAAATACGGTTATGTAAATTTGCCAAAAAAAAATGTATGGCAGGTACCGTTATTTTTGGTTCTAAAAAAAAAATGAAAAAAACGTGTCGGCAGAATCACCAAAAACCACTAAGTACCAAGTTTGAAGAAAATCGATCGAGCCGTTTAGGCTGTAGACGAACAGACAGACAGACAGACAGACAGACAGAATTTTGCCACCCACTTTTTTGGTGTTCTCTATCATCGTAATATCATATTTGATTGTTATCTCAAAAAATTTTTTTTGCACGAATCCAAAACTTGCCTTATAGTACCTATAATCGCAAGTAAAAATACCTCAAAAGCAAAACTAAACCGGCTGTTCAATTCGTTGTTGTTGTTCATTTTCATGCTCTGTGAAAAAAAAAACATTTCTTCCCTTTCTTCTTCGGCAATTAAGGAAATTTCCCAAAAGGAACAAACTTTTAAGGAACAAATTTATTAAAGGGTGTTGTATTTGATAGAGCGATTGCAGCGACAGACTGCCAAACCAGGCCACCTAGTGGACGTTTTGCCCGGTGTCCCTTCTATTTGTAGTTATTCAATGGTATCATTGTATATAAAAACTATAGTACTACTATGGAATAGCTTTTTGTAGTACGCGTAGTATGCGTTGTGGCGCTAAGATAGCCAAAAAATTTTGACTACGAATGGTAGGATAGGAGTATCATAAGGAATAAAGAACAAGTAGTAAGAATGAGAGGAGAATATTATTTTGATATACACTATAAAAATGGGAGTAAAGGAGATAAGTGAGTCAGCTGTTCTTGTCATTTAATAATAAATAGAATAAGAGAGAAAATGGAAAAATATTTGCCATGGCCTATTTCTGTTGAGCATTATACATACACACATACATCGCATATTTTGTTTTGAATTTACGAATTGATTTGTTTATTTCGAATAGAGATGGATACATGTAGGTGTATGTCTGCAAAGAGATGTATGTATGTACTATCGTATGCTATTATTTTTTGTTTGCTGAGGCATTTGATTTGAAAATTTTCAATTTTTGTGAAAAAATCAAATAAATAATCCGCAACGTTGTTAGTTTCCACTATGTTTTTGTGGGAATCCTCGAGCAGTGTTGCGATGTTTTGGGATATATTCTATGTAAAGACATTTTGTCTCGTTGAGTAGAATATTTAAATATTAAAGTTTTCATAATTATTTTTTTGGAATTTAAATGAAAATAACATTTCTAGCTTTATTTTTCAATGGTTTTGAAGAATTAATCGGTTTAATATTGTTGCTCTATCTAAACCTACCTTTTGGTAGAAAAACTCTTTTTTCCAAGGAAACAAGATGGTTTCCTAAATAGATAAGTTTTCTGAATCTCTGACTTTTTTGACAAAATCCTATAGGTGTACGAGTATGTAATGTAGGTAGCTCAGTACGAACGGCTAATTTGCAAGTTATTTAAATAGAATGGTCTGTTTCCTTACCTTATTTCTTCAAAATAAATTAAATCACTGCCATTCAATTCAATTCTTGATTTAGCAAATAGTGTTCGTTCCCAGAAGTTTTTAGAAAAATGTTTTAAATTCTGAAATTAATAAATAATAAAGTTTAACTTTAATTATTTATCCAGGTATTTTCAAAATTTTGGAACTTCTTTCTATTTACATACATACATACTTACATTTTACATACGTTGATACATTATGTACATTAGGAAAGTCGGATTTATTTTTTTTTTACTTCAAATGGGCTAGATCTTGTAAAGGTTTAGAAAGAAGTAGATAATTTTACTGGGACATTTTCCAAAATTAAATTTCGGGACCCCGCAGCCGTTTTTATGTAAAAAATCCACAATTCGAAAAGTGGTCAAGAAAACCATTACAATTTGGGTCGAATGTGGTCAAAATTGATTATAATGTTATATATTTTGACTTTCTTTTCTCAATTGCATCGACTGAATATCAATTAAAGTACCTACGCTATATAATGTAAAGAAAACAAGTTTAAATAAGTTTAGAATTTCGGTGTATCTTATAGGCGTTATGTACTGTATTTTATAAATGCACGCATAGGTACACTGCGCATTTAATTATGTATGTATGTTTGTATGTAGGTAGTTAATGAGAAAAGAACAAATTTGAATTTTGTGTCCCTTCATCTTCATGAACTTCTATGGATGTAGTTGTTGTATGTTGGTTGTATGTTCGTTGATGAATTCGTTTTATTTTGTTTATATTTCTGCATTTTCATTCATTTGCTCTTAGAAACTTTTTATGAATTTTGTTTTTATGTTTTTTTTGTAGGTATTTGATTTCGTTCAAGAGGAAGGGGTTATATCCCTTTTTGGCTTTGTCAGACATATACATATGCATACCTATAGATAAGTTTAATTTTTATGGGATATTATTATATATTTATTTTCATTATGTTTTTCTTGACCTTGACCTAGTATAGGTTTGCTGAGGAAGAAGTGTTAGGATGGCTGTTCTGCTATACCTATGTACATTAGGTTTTAGAAAGAAGAAGTAATTTTAGTTCTGGGATATTTTCCAAAAAGTGGTCAAGAAAACCACTCAATTTTGCGTCGATATGTGGTCACAGTTACTTATAATGATTTGTTTTGCTTTTGTAACCTGGTGATAAGAAAATAGCGTAAAAAACTGCTCCTTAAAATTTTAAGAAATAATTTTGTAAGTACCTACCTACCTTAAATCTTCATGAAAGCCCCCGAAAAATCGATCGATTTTCTAGCTATTTCGATTATTTTTTCTTAATGGAATGCTCGCATTCTAAACTTATTTAAACTTGTTTTCTTTACATTATATAGCGTAGGTACTTTAATTGATATTCAGTCGATGCAATTGAGAAAAGAAAGTCAAAATATAACATTATAATCAATTTTGACCACATTCGACCCAAATTGTAATGACCACTTTTCGAATTGTGGATTTTTTACATAAAAACGGCTGCGGGGTCCCGAAATTTAATTTTAGAAAATGTCCCAGTAAAATTATCTACTTCTTTCTAAACCTTTACAAGATCTAGCCCATTTGAAGTAAAAAAAAAATAAATCCGACTTTCCTAATGTACATAATGTATCAACGTATGTAAAATGTAAGTATGTATGTATGTAAATAGAAAGAAGTTCCAAAATTTTGAAAATACCTGGATAAATAATTAAAGTTAAACTTTATTATTTATTAATTTCAGAATTTAAAACATTTTTCTAAAAACTTCTGGGAACGAACACTATTTGCTAAATCAAGAATTGAATTGAATGGCAGTGATTTAATTTATTTTGAAGAAATAAGGTAAGGAAACAGACCATTCTATTTAAATAACTTGCAAATTAGCCGTTCGTACTGAGCTACCTACATTACATACTCGTACACCTATAGGATTTTGTCAAAAAAGTCAGAGATTCAGAAAACTTATCTATTTAGGAAACCATCTTGTTTCCTTGGAAAAAAGAGTTTTTCTACCAAAAGGTAGGTTTAGATAGAGCAACAATATTAAACCGATTAATTCTTCAAAACCATTGAAAAATAAAGCTAGAAATGTTATTTTCATTTAAATTCCAAAAAAATAATTATGAAAACTTTAATATTTAAATATTCTACTCAACGAGACAAAATGTCTTTACATAGAATATATCCCAAAACATCGCAACACTGCTCGAGGATTCCCACAAAAACATAGTGGAAACTAACAACGTTGCGGATTATTTATTTGATTTTTTCACAAAAATTGAAAATTTTCAAATCAAATGCCTCAGCAAACAAAAAATAATAGCATACGATAGTACATACATACATCTCTTTGCAGACATACACCTACATGTATCCATCTCTATTCGAAATAAACAAATCAATTCGTAAATTCAAAACAAAATATGCGATGTATGTGTGTATGTATAATGCTCAACAGAAATAGGCCATGGCAAATATTTTTCCATTTTCTCTCTTATTCTATTTATTATTAAATGACAAGAACAGCTGACTCACTTATCTCCTTTACTCCCATTTTTATAGTGTATATCAAAATAATATTCTCCTCTCATTCTTACTACTTGTTCTTTATTCCTTATGATACTCCTATCCTACCATTCGTAGTCAAAATTTTTTGGCTATCTTAGCGCCACAACGCATACTACGCGTACTACAAAAAGCTATTCCATAGTAGTACTATAGTTTTTATATACAATGATACCATTGAATAACTACAAATAGAAGGGACACCGGGCAAAACGTCCACTAGGTGGCCTGGTTTGGCAGTCTGTCGCTGCAATCGCTCTATCAAATACAACACCCTTTAATAAATTTGTTCCTTAAAAGTTTGTTCCTTTTGGGAAATTTCCTTAATTGCCGAAGAAGAAAGGGAAGAAATGTTTTTTTTTTCACAGAGCATGAAAATGAACAACAACAACGAATTGAACAGCCGGTTTAGTTTTGCTTTTGAGGTATTTTTACTTGCGATTATAGGTACTATAAGGCAAGTTTTGGATTCGTGCAAAAAAAATTTTTTGAGATAACAATCAAATATGATATTACGATGATAGAGAACACCAAAAAAGTGGGTGGCAAAATTCTGTCTGTCTGTCTGTCTGTCTGTCTGTTCGTCTACAGCCTAAACGGCTCGATCGATTTTCTTCAAACTTGGTACTTAGTGGTTTTTGGTGATTCTGCCGACACGTTTTTTTCATTTTTTTTTTAGAACCAAAAATAACGGTACCTGCCATACATTTTTTTTTGGCAAATTTACATAACCGTATTTTTCTCAAAAACGGCTCGACAACTTTTCTTAAAAAAATTCAGTAAATTTATTTTAGTAAAGGCTTCCTTTGGGTGGAAAACCATTTTTCAAAAAAGGTTATTAATGGTACCTCCCAAAGAACCATTTTTTTAATTTTTGATTTTTTTCAAAATGATACGACCGATTTCAATTACTTTTTTATGCAGAAGCTTCCAAAAAACATAAACAGTTAAGCGTACCAAAATTTTTGAAAAAATATTTTTTGGATTTTTAAAAAATGTTTCAAATTTTTTTTTGAAAATCAAATATTTCGAAAACGACATGATCGATTTTTTTGAAACTCGATATTTAAGAGTTTTTTAGTATTCTCTACAATATTTTTAGAAAAAAATTTACATTTATGAAAAAATAACGGTACCTTCCATACAAAAGTTAAAAAACCACAGAGGAAAATATTTTTTTGCTTAAAAACGACTCCTACGATTTTGATAAAATTTTTTTATATACTAAAAATAGTACGATCTACTACCAAAAATTATAAAATTTCACACTTAGCAATTATTAATAGTACCTGTCATAGAACGTATTTTTTTATTTTGAATTTTCTCGTTTTTGGCTAAGTGGATTAAAATAATTTTTTTCATATACAAATATCAAATAAGATTGAATAATATTGCATTTCAAAATTTTCAAAAAAAAAGTTTTTGGATTTTTAAAAAATGTTTCAATTTTTTTTTTTGAAAATTCGATATCTCAAAAACGGGTTGACAATTTTTTTTCAAATTTTGTTTTTATATACACATAAATATATACTTCAGATTTGCATACCAAAATTTGTTCTTAAAAATGTTATAAGAATTTTATATATAAAAAATTAAGTTTTTAAGAAACCGCTCCAACGATTTTAAATTTTTTTTTCTATAAAATCATATTCAATCAAGAATTAAGATGGCATTCTTTTTTTCCACCTCAAACTGTCAAAAGAGTTGTTTTAGCCAATTTCAATGTCGTATTTCATGCTTCTCTTCATTTTTCTCTCATAGTTTCCATGTTTTATATACAATTTTCTTAAACCCGCAGTGTCTTGAACATAAGAGCAAGTACGTGCGACCCAGTCGTGCATTTTATTTTCAATGCCATTCGAGGACTCAAGGTTAATGCAAATATGGGGTAGAGATAAAAATTATATTTTCTTTTCTGGGCTGTGTGTTGTCCAGTAAATAAAATTGTTGTTAGTGTTTTCTTGCAATTTGGGATGTTAACGATGATGGCTTTGTTTTGTTTTTTATATCTTGAGATCCATAGGCAAGGAATAATATTTTTTTTTTTTTAATTTGAAAACATAAGTCTCAAGTGGTACATACACACAACACAAGTGTGCACTCTTTGATTTTTGGTGTGGTGGGTCGATCGGTGGTATATGTGTGGCGGAGTGTGTGCACACTTATGTGCTGTGAATGGGGCGTTTTATAGGTATATGCAGGAAGGTACCTGTTCCATCTTCTTTTAAATGTTTCGTTGATTTTCACGGATCCTTATCAATTAATATATCAAATATTGAGTACCAATTTTCAATTCGTACCTATTTATTACATAGGTACCTGCCATCTGTCACATAAAAATAATTAAATAATGGTTTATAATTTGTTCTCATTTATTGTTTTTTCAACGATTTCGGTATAAATGTAAGTACATACATACATTGTTATTTTTAAGATAGGAAAAATAAAAATTATAAGTATTATTATGTACTTAATAAATCAAAAAAGAAACTAAAGCAACCAGTGATAGTATAGATGTAGTTTTTTTTTTTTTAATTAAGGTTTTGTTTTTACTGTACCCAATTGAAAAATGTTTGTAATTTAAAACTAAAACCGTGAAACAGGGTGTAGAACACATTTGAAGGTATGTAGGTATGTAACTCCCTTTTTTTAGCAACTAAGCGATAAAAATGGTTCTATCTTATGTTTTTCTTTTAAATAGAAGGATACACTTTAAGTGGACTTTTGAGAGGTAGATATTCTGATTTTAATTTGGCCATAATTTAATTTAACTTAAAATTAAAATCGCATGTATGTACACTAGTTAAGAAAAATTCTAGGAACAAGATTTTGTATTTTTTTTTCAGTGGTTTTTGTTGTATGTGTGAGATGAGACAGAAAGCTTTTTTTTAATTTTTAAAGGTTGTAATTTTCTCGGAACTTTTTTGAGTCAATCAAATCACCAAAATTACACCTTATAATAAAAAAAACGACTTTTTGTGATCCCTTCGTAGGTACATACAATGTATATTAGGGTGGTCCTTATATTGGTTTTTTTTGAAAATCCAACTTGGATAGGCATCAAATGACTCTAAATAGAGAAAATCAAATTCCTAATTTTTTCAGATTTTTATTTCACCCCCCTGGTCTCCCTTTTCCCACTTCAAGGTACAAATAATGGAGTTAGGGTGATTCTTATAACACGCGAAAAAAATCAGAACTTATAGATTAGATTGAGAAAACACAAACTTGTGTTGGAGGGGGGGTCTTTTTCCCCCCGTTCAGGCGGGAGGGGTCATTTTCTAAAAATTTGACCCAAAATAGAAAAAAATTATTAAAAAACAACGGGACCACTTAAAATGGCGTGCTATAGTTTTTTTTAAAGCCATGAATCCAGTCTCTAATATGTTTCTTAAATCAAGGTTTTTATTATAAATAGTTTTTGAAAAAAAATAATTTTCAAACGTACAACATCATTATTTTTGTTTTATTTTTAAGTTTGAAAATTATTTTTTTCCAAAACTATTTACAATAAAAGCTTGATTTAAAAAACATATTAAAGATTGAATTCATGGCTTTAAAAAAAGCTATAGCACGCCATTGTAAGTGGTCCCGTTGTTTTTTAATAATTTTTTTCTATTTCGGGTCAAATTTTTAGAAAAAGACCTCCCCTCCGCTACAATTTTTTGTTCGTCTCAATCTAATCTATAAGTTCTGATTTTTTTTGCGTGTTATAAGAATCACCCTAACTCCATTATTTGTACCTTAAAGTGGAAAAAGGGAGACCAGGGGGGTGAAATCAAAATCTGAAAAAATTAGGGAAATTGTTTTTCAATGTTTTGACTCGAATGAAGGCTATCCAAGACAATGTCCAATTTAAGGACCACCCTAATGTATATCTGTTGCTTCTTTGCAAATATTTATTGCATGGTAAATATTAGTATGCAAATTTGTAGATTAACATATTCTTAACATTGCTGATTATTTTTATATTGAAAAAAATTAAAAGAAAACTTTAAATCTTTTTTCTTGTCCAAGTAGTGCGTGACCAATACAAAATTGTAAATAGTTGAAAAGAATTCGTTATTTTTGTTTTCATTTCGATGGTGATTACACAAATGTTTAGTAAAAACACAATTAGTTACTTTTTCAATTGGAAAATTTTCAAAAATGTTAAGAATTAGTTAGTCTTCAAATCGGCATACTTATATTAACCATGCAATAAATATTTGGAAGGAAGCAAAAGATATACATACCTACGAAGAGATTACAAAAAGTCGTTTGAACTTTTTTCTAAAATAACGGTGAAAAGCCACAAAAACAAATAGTCTCAACAAAGTCTAAAATGATCATTATAAGTTGGGATATTGGTGATAAAAAAATTTACAGATTTCACTCCTTGAGTAACGATGGGGACATTGAAAATGACTTGCTAATGCTAGATAAATCCTTAATCTTTATAATTTATACAATCTTTTTTCTCTTTTAAATTTTATCTTTACCAATTTATACATACATATCAATTTAGTTCATCTTTTTTATGAAGACCAATCCAAACATTATATTGAACTAAGAAAACTAAAAATTTGTTAAACAAACTTTATTCGCACTTCCATCTTTACTTGCGCTTAGTTACACCAAATTGTTTTTTTTTTCTTCAGCTTTAAAAATAATTAAGGAAGGATAATTTTTAAGCCGTTAATCCAACAAAAATCGGAGCTCTTAATTGCTTAATACATACATTTAATTTTCCCTCCGTTTTATCTTCAACCAAATTTTGATTCTTCCCTAAGCGCAAAATGATGTTAGCATATGTATAACTACTTTTTTTTCCTATTTCGTCCTGTATTCGTTTTTCGTTTTCCAAAATCACGTTTTTTGTAACACTGAATAAAATTATATTTTCCAAAAAACAAATATTTAATGTTGGTAGTTGTTACCTCTCCCCAAAATTTGTCTTCTCTTATTCCCACTGTAGTTTTTTTTATTTTGTTTCATTTTCAAGTATACAAAAGAGGTGTTTTCTTTTTGTTATTTTATTGACCCACATAAATTATTTTCCCGCTTGTCTTCTAATCTTATATTTTTCATTTACTTCGTGCGGTACCTTACTTTTTTCTTTTTGATTTAGCTTTGTGGTAGCACCAAACAAAAATTAAAAATTTCTACACCTATTGCTTGTTTATTTCGGTCTGTATTTGAATAGATTTTTCCTAACTCGTGTAACTGTTTACTTGTGGTAGGCAACGCTAACTTATATTTGATTTTCCCTCAAATATATGCCTACAAACGAATTTTCAACGCTGCTGTTTGGTACGTGTCAGAAAAATTCTATTTTTCTTATGCCCTTTGTAGTTTTTTTTTTTTAATTTTGGGGTTTATTACGAGTCTTTTCGAAAAAATTCGGCAAGACAAAAGTCAACCAAAAATTCTTGATGGACTTAAAATTTCTATCAAATAGGAAAATATTTACTAATACAAATTAGCAATAACGATAAATCGACTTTTAGTCTAATCAACCAGTCTGTTTTGAAGAGACTCTTGCAATACGGTCCTTTATTGCATTTTCAAAAAGAGGCTGGTTGTGACCCACACTAGTAACTTCCAATTTGTGGTGCCCCGGAAGCTAGAGGTCCAATGTTATTTTTTTGTATTCAACAATTTTTGGTATAGTTTTTGTATTTTTTTTTTGCATTAAAAAAAAAAAACAGTTTGTTGAATTATTATACAAAACCTACCGATTGTCAATTATAATCTAGTACATACATATATAGAAGCCCGAAACCAATATGATTATTTTTTCCTAACATATTCGAGACTAAAAACAATTCAACATTTTTTGGTAAGGTTTTTTGTAGTTTTTTTGCTTAAAAAACTGGTTATGGGATATTTTTACAAATCCTTATTTATAGAAAAAAAATACCCAAAAGCTAATATCATTGTTTGTTCTCAAGATATTTGGGACGAACAAAAATTTTCTACAATTTTGTTAATTTTCTTGTAGTTTTTTCGATAAAAATAATTATTTGTTGAATATTTTTACAAATTTTATCAATCATTTATTATAAACTCATTTAAAGAATAAAATTAGCCTGAAGTCAATATCATTGTTTGTTCTCAAAATATTTGAGATGAAAAAATATTTTCCACAATTTTTGGTGAAGTACCTATCTTGTAGTTCTTTTTCACTTAAAAAAAAACTTTTTGTTGAATTTTTTTATAAATCCTATCAATTATCAATTCTAAGCTAGTGTGTGGACTTAAATTAACCCGATGTCATGTCATTATCTGTTCTCAAGATTTTTGAGGCAAAAACCAATTTTTTAATAATAAGTGTGTAGAATTGCTGGCAGTTTTTCGCTTAAAAAAAACTATTAATTCAATATTTTTTAAAATTTTATCAATTTGTATCTATAAACTAGCGTATAAAATAAAATAACCTCGAAGCCAATATCATTGTTTGTTGTCAAGATATTCGAGCCAAACAACTTTTTTCAACAATTTTCATCTACATTTTTTTATAAAAAAAAAACTATAAGTTGATATACTGCTATATTTTAATCAATTCCTTATTACGTCAATTTGCGTAGAATAAAATTAACCTGAAGTCGATTTGTTCTCGAGATATCTGAGACTAAGGAAATTTGAACTGCTTCTTGAATTTATTGAAAGGTCCTTTCTGCTTGTAATGAAACTACTGTGTATACAATAAAATCCATCCGAAGTCGATATCTTAATTCGTCCTTGAGATACGGTGAACAAAAAAAGCGAAGGAACGTACGAACACACACAGACATCTCTCTACAAAAATGGAATCCGATTCTAGGGAGCGAAACGTGAAGATATGTTAAAATTTTTATTTTGACAAATCGGACCATTTACAATAACTTCCAATGGGAAGTTAAAATATTATAACTTTTTTATGTTTTAGTTTTGTGATTTTATTGACCTATATTTGTATTCCCACTTGTAGGTATTCTTATTTCATATTTTTCATTTTCTTCGTTAATCCATCTAATCATAGCTAAACAAAACACAACAGTAAAATAATAAACAAACAAAAAACCCCCAACAAATATCCTAACGAACCTACCTGAAAACTAAACATCCCACATGCATTCTATCCTACTTACCTTTCACGCACATCGCATTCTATACTATTAATAAAAAAAATATTTACCGGCAAGCAGCGCAAACAAACCTCCCAACTCCAAGGCATCTTTGCAACTGAAGAGGAAGACAGACTGAACACTGAACACTGAAATGAACAGTCTCTTATAATAAACTACTAGACAGATATCAGGGATGAAATCGTGTTTCAGCAATGTATCAAAATATAAAAGGAAAGTGTATCGAATTGTACTTTTTGATTTGATTTGATAATATTTTGTCCACATTTGCTGTTGTATGAACGTATGTAATATTTCTATATCCAATTAATTAAAAAACAACTTAGCTGTTTATGTTAATTAACATATAAGGGACATACATACTTACATATGCGAAACTTTTATAACAAAACTGTAGGAATTTGTAGTAGTAGTAGTAGTAGTAGTAGTGATTTATTTATTCATTTTATACTTAAAAACTATTACAAAAGTTTATATGATGGAAATATAATGGAATAATAGTGTTCATTCTGTAACTTTGGAAGTTAGTGGTGAATGAAACGTTATAAGCTTTATTTATAATTCAAAATAAATATCTGATGTGGGGTGACAATCAGTGTTTACAATAATAATGATAAAAAAAAGAAAAATTGAGGAAAAAAAGTTAATTTACAATTATGAAAATGTTTTCAGCAATTCAAAAAAATAATTAATACAAATTTATATACGTAGAATTTCATAATCTACATTAAAAATTTAAAGGAAAAAAAAACTTAAAATTTTAGATAAAAGATTCAATACAATCGTAATTTAGAGTGAATAACCAGTCTTTGACTTTTTTAATGAAAGAAGTAAAACGAAGAGTCTCTCTGATACATAAAGGCAATTTATTAAAAAGATATGGAGCTGTGTAAGTATAAAAATGTGAAAAATGAGTTTTATGAGCACGTGGAACATTTACTAATCTCAAATTATTTATCCGCAAATTGTACATTTCAGAATTCCTACTCGGAATGTTACCGCTTTGTTTGAAAAACTCTCTTAGAACTTTAAAAACATATAAATGTCTCATTGGAAGAATTCGCAAATCTTTAAATAAAGGCAAACTTTCAGCTAACCGATTCTTTTTGTAAATTATTCTAATTAAGTGCTTCTGAGCTATCAGTAAGGGTCCAAGAGAATTAGCATACGAACCACCCCAACAAGTGATCCCGTATTGCAACTTCGAATGAGCAAGGCCATAGTAAATTCGAGTTAGAACTTTTCGAGAGCAAAACTCTTTTAAGAGATACATTTTACGTGTTACCAACATCATGTATGCTTTTAACGTTTGGATATGAACTTTCCAATTTAGATTAAAATCGATCGCAACGCCAAGGTATTTGAAGTGATCAACTGATTCAATTTTAAAACATTTTTCAGAGCACTGCAAGTTAGATTTAAAATTTGCTCTACCACAATAATGAATAGGTAATGAAAATTGATTACAGTCGTAGGCGTGAAAACAGAGGTTATAATCTTCTAAGCTATTTCCGTATAATTTAAAAGAGATAAGTTTAGTTTTCTCACTAATGATTAATTTATGTGAGGTAAACCACAATCTTAAGATTTCAAGATCTTCCTCGATATTTGCAACACATTCAAATAAATTATGACATTCGTACGTAAATGCGATATCGTCCGCAAAAGCAGTAGGAATACCATTAAGTTTAAGTTTAAGGAGAGAGTTGATGTATATAAGGAAAAACAATGGACCAAGTACAGAACCCTGTGGTACACCGTTTTTTAAAGGTTTTGATTCACTTAATACTCCATTGACATTTACCCTCTGCTTCCTGTCTTTTAAATAAGATTGAAGCCACAGAAAAATATGACCTCGAAAACCAGCATTGTAAAATTTTTTAAGCAATAGATCATGATCCACCATATCAAATGCCTTTGTCATATCAATAAATAAACCCATGGTTGATTTATTATTGTTAAGACTAGCATAAAGTTGGCTACAAACCCTCAATATAGCATCTTCTGTTGACATTCCTTTTCTGAAACCGAATTGATTGCTACAAAAAAAGTTAAATTTATCTAAAAACGACACAATACGAACTTTTAGCAATTTTTCAAAGATCTTAGAAAAAGTGGAGAGGAGAGATATAGGTCTGTAATCCGAGATCTTTTTTCTGCATCCTTTTTTAAAAAGTGGTACAACCTCCGCGCATTTAAGGTGATCAGGAAAACAACCCCTATAAATACTTTGGTTGAATAAGAAACACAAGACGTCAACTACATAGAAAGCAATATGTTTCAAAAGTACACTTGATACACCATCAGTAGTGCAAGAATTTTTATTTCTTAAGCCTAAAATTACATTATAGACTTCTCTCGAAGTTATTTCTTCAAAAACAAAGCTGTTAACTTGAATATCTTCGAAACCTGAAGAATTTGAGCAATTGCAGGTATTACAGCTGTCAGTTAAAGGTTTAAGTTTTTCAGATATTTCTGTGAAATACTCGTTGAATTTATTAGAAATTATAAAATAATCTGAAATCGTTACACCGCTTACTTCTATATTTGCAATTTCAATCCGATTTCTTTCAGTCCCTAAAATGTTATCAACTACTCTCCATTCTTCTCGTAAATTCCCATCAGCTCTTGCAAACATACCGGAGTAGTAGTTATTACGTGTATCCTCTATCTTTTCAGAAACAGTTTTACATACGTTTTCATAATGTTTTTTAAGTTTTGTATTATTTGGATGCTTCTTACATTTGATGCTTATTTTTTTCTTCTTTTTTATTTGATTAAGGAGATAAGTATTCATCCAAGGCTTTAAAAATTTTTTACTACTGAAGTTTTGCCTTGATGCAAAGGAACATGATTTTATATGGTTTTGTAAAATATTTATAAACTGATCAAAGGCAGTAGAAGGATCACTTTCTAAATAAACTGGATCCCAGAATTCGTATTTTAAGCATTCTTTTAATAATTCAAAATCAACTTTATATTTCGTTTGATTAGCTGTTGGTTTCAATTTTTCAGATCCAATATGATCACTATGATAACTAAGCACAGTCATTCTGTGATCAGTAAGTTTAAAATCATAGGCACTTCCTCTAAATAATTTTTTATTGTTCTTATGAGATCTTAAAAATATATGATCAATGCAACTTTCAGAGGAATCGGTCACGCGGGTTGGTTCGTTAATAAGACTCTTAAGACCATTAGAAGCCATTGTAAACAGATAGTTTTCGGAATCATTATCTAAATCATTGAGTATATCAATATTTATATCTCCCAAAACAATTAAATTTTTTGCCTTTATCGTTTTAAGAATATTGCTTAACTCATCAATGAATTTTTTTTTAATAAAACCATGTAATCTATAAATGCACAGTATAGTATAGTTAAAATTATCGAGCATAATCGTTAAATTCATTGCATCAGCGGAAGATAGATTTAATTTAGAGCAATTGCACACATAACCATCCTTTACATACACAGCTACACCTCCAGCAGAATATGAGTTATTACAATTGCCAAATAAAGAGTATCCCGGTATATTATATAGACTATATAGACAATTGCCAAATAAAGAGTATCCCGGTATATTATATAGACTAAGTTCAAAATCGTACACCCAAATCTCACTCAAGACTATTACTACAGGTAAATTAATAAGAGACTCAACATGAACTAATAGACTAGAAAAATTTTTCCTTAAGCTACGTATATTTTGATGTAAACAAAAACAATATCCAACTACATCTTCAACTGGGTATTCACATGCATTAGAGTTTAAATTTGGGACTGAATTAACAACATTCATATTTTTTCAAAATCAACAGCACTGTTTATTCTTACAAAGTTGTCACCTTCTTTCTTCCGCATATATATAGCCCCATTCTTCGTCCAGACATATTTATACCCCTTGTTGACCTTCATCGCCTTTGCAGTGTTTAGTAATCGTCTTGTTTGATATGATAGGCATTCGTTGATGTACATATTTTCCGATTCCACTTGTGCATTGAGTAAGTTGGTAGTCAGGTGTTCTCTTTTTTCTCGTTTCGCTGTCATTATTTTCTCCTTGGACTGATGAGAGATGAATTTCACATGGAGAATATTTTTGCTTCTTGAACTGCTCCCTATCCCGCTCTCCAAAGTTTGAGAATTTGCTACGTTAATTTTTTTCAAATAGCACTGGTCAATTTCTCCTTCATTTAAATTTACGTTCAAGCCATCTCGAAAGACTTTCAGAGCAAGATCAGAGTTTGACATTGCTGTGCTTATGGTTGGAACGTTAAATATTTCAATGCAGTTGATGAGTAGCTGTTGTTCCAGGTTGTTGACCTTAAGCTCAAGAGAAAGAATTCTTTTTTCACACTCGGAATTTTTCGCAAGAAGAGCATTGATTTGTTCTTTTTGATTTTCTTCAATTAAAACAACTTTAGCATAGATCATCTCTAATGTAATTGTTGATACATCTCCAATTAGTGTTTCGGAAGAAGATGCTGCGATAGAGCTTGATTTGTTTTGGTTGAAAGGTGAAGAAAATTGTTGAAGCGACTTTGTTGGTGGTGGTGGTTGATGAGGTGAGCCGGCGGCGGGTGGTGGACAAAATGCTTTAACCGCAGGTGATTGCTTAGATAAAGACTCTCTTCGTTGGCTGGTACACGATTGACATCTCCAGATAGAGTTACCTTTCCTTTTTCCAATCTCTGCGGCAGTAATCCTCGCACAGGTAGCGTGAAAAGTGTTATTGCAAGCATTGCATTTCACTTTGAGATCTTTTCTATCGATTTCAGATTTACAAATTCCGCACAGCATTGTGTAAGAATAAAAAGTAAACTTTAAGTTTGTAAAAGTAGGAAACAAAAGCTCTCGATGCGACTGCACCCCACAACGACTATCGAAAGAATGTTGTTGCAATACCCTTCGATTTTGCGAGATTTAAATTTTATAAATTTAATGTTTTCGATTTTTAATTGCGAGATTGTTGAAACCGGTATTTTGTAGATGCCATTTTCTCGAACAAACTGTATTAATCATTTTTATTTCTTCTGTTATATCGATGTCAGCCTCGGTTCACAGTATACATTTTGTGAGGTCAGATGATTTTCTTTTTAATTTACTTTATCTTTTTCGTTGAATGCAAAAGTGCAGTACTTTAGCAAAGTGGAGTGTATCGAAAAAAGTACAATCTTATCGACTTTTGCAACCCTGGCAGAGATAGAAGGAAATCTTCAATGAACTATGGGACTATATTTTTGTGCTCTGTTTATTTGGGCTGTTTGTCCGCACAAAAACTTGCAAATCGACGACGATGAATTTTAGGAATATTGATTAAAGATTTAGTACCACTTTTTAATTAATTGTATTTTCGATTTGTGAAGCTTATATAGAACGTACAGCAACGTATGATATATCAAAATAATTGTCAATTATTCAAGCTGCTAATAAAACAAAAACTAATTGTCTAGGTGCACAGATTAAAGAGTTAGTAGGTGATATGTAAATGAACAGAAATATGTTATTATCTCGGCTTAGGTACGATTAAAAAAATCAAATTTTACATGTTATATGTGAATCTATATAATCTATCTCCGGTATAAATTTGAGATTTTTAAATGCAACCATTAAAGAGATAAAAAATAATAGCTGCGAAAAATCGATCAACAAAAATTATATAAAATATATAAAATATAAAAAAATACTAGGTATCAAAATTTCCTGAAATGAAACAATTTGTTATTTATTATCTTTCTTAAACTATACAATTAAGTACAATCAGCCTTAACTCTGATGTGTAGCATTTGTGAGCCATCTTTTTTAGAACTTTGAACTTACAACCAATAATATCTCACTTTGTAGATTTTTTGGAATTGCAAAATATATGTACAAAATTGTTATATTAAACTTAACCATCGATAAACAAAAAAAAATATTACTCTGGCACTTCTCATTTGTTTTCTTTTGTTTTTTGTTCGACCATTTCACATAAAACCATATTTTAAAAAACGTCATATTGCACCTCTACATTATTTTCCTATCATAAACATTTTCAAAAAATTTCCAATGCTTAGATTTAGTTTTAGAAGCACAATGCACTGCTGAGTGCTGACTGCACTAGCTCTTGCATTTTATAATTATAGTAATATGTATAGTTAAAACTTATATTGTTCACTTTAGAAACACCAACCAAAAATTCAACCGTACCCTCCCTATCCGCCTGCAATCATCTTCTATACATATTTGTTCATTCCAAAATGAATGGTAACACCACCAAAAATTCGATCTTATCCCCCATATACGACAGCGTTCATCTCATATTACCATTGTTCAATTTATTCATTTTAGTAACACCACCAAAAATTCGATCTTATCCCCCTTATACGCCAGCGTTCATCTCATATACACACTTGTTCACTTTATTCAGTTTAGTAACACCATAATTTACTCAAAACGACCCTATAAACATTTTCAATGTTAAAACATTATTCATTGAAGCTTGAAGATCACATATCTCAGGTAAAACTAAATATTACAACAAAAACAAGGTGACTTAAAGTTGAATACACAAGTCACCTAACTAAAATTCCGAACATAAAGTTCGGAGATTTTCTCACTTTGACAACCTTCAAAAATAAAAAAAATGCTTCGTGTTTCATCTTATACCACAACTTAGTACCATGAATACAAAATTATAAACAACCATTTTGTTTTCCTTAAATTTGTTTGAATGGTTGAAGTTTGACGTCTGAGTCCGAACATTAGAATTGTATTTATTTAATTAATTAAAAACAAAAAGTAGTTTTTAAATTATTTTATAGATTTAAAAGTTTAGTCTACACATAATAAAAAAAAATAAAGAATACTTTTTGAAAGTGAGCGGCAGTTTGTTGTTAAGCTTAATTCAAACAACAAATACAAGAAATTATTTAAATCTTAGTATAGATAATATACAGTGTGTCAGTGTGTGATGTGGTTCTCGGGGTTATTCTAAGAAAAAAAATGTTTGGGGGGAAAGTTGTATCTCCCCTCCCTGAGGCAGGCAAAAAAAACATTAAAAGTCAACGAAAACACATCTTATAATATGCTATAGTTTTTTTTGAAAGATAATAGGTACTCCATTCTTGCATTTGGATTTCAAATCAAGTTGTTTAAGCAAATAGGTTTCGAAAAATTAAATTTCAAAGTCAAAATTAAAAAAAAAAAAAATGAGATTTTTTTTAAGTCGAAAAAAAATATGTATCCTTTCTTCGCTCTATCTACATATCTACTCGTATGTATCTATATCTCTAAGAAAAATACAAAAGGATTTATTTGAGACTCACTTAGCGGAGAAGAAAACCAATTATTGTGTGAAAAGGAAATTATAGCTTCATGAGCGGCCACTGGATTTGATTGGTGCGACTGTCGTTTGAGCAATGCTCGGTGTCCCCTTCTATTTGTAATTATTCAATGCTGATACGTACATACAATGCTGAAGTAGAATGGTGGTTGGTTGTATGACGTCACGGCGCTATGTAGTGGACTTTGCACGTGTCGCTCATGCCGTTGTGCTTTTTTGATGTTGTCGAATTTAACGACGACTACGACGACGATTGGTGTGGCAATGAGGATAAGCGGTGGCACAGAATATTGTGTTATATTGCACTTATATCACTTGTACGGTGTGCAAGCTCGCAGCTTAGATTATGATGACGATGACGTGGTTGATGGCAACGTGGTGTTTGTCCACCAGATCGGTGGTGGTGGCTGATGTAACCTCGCAACCAAAAATTGAAAAGATGACGTGGTTGTGCAGTAGTGTCTCGTTGCGCTTGTTCACGTGGTGGCTGATGCCACTATGCAACCAAAATCACGATGACAATGATGATGATGTGGTGGTTGATGGCAACGTGGGGTGGGTTTTCGTAATGGCGACGAACGTAGGTATACGTATATTTATTTGGTGGTTGAGGCAACTGCGTGCAAGCACCTAATTTCGTTGCCACTAAATAAATAGCTGGTGATGTACTTAAGCACTGCACTGTACACTCCACTTGCAGGTTTTTTTTTTATATTCAACTGTGTTGCAGCCGGCGTGCTTAGATGGTAGATTGGCCGTTTTCCTTTGCCGAATTCTTTTTCTGTCGGGGTCACCAATTTGTGCCCTCTTGTAGGCACAATTTATTTCTATTAAATTAAACACTTTTATTTAATCTAAATTAATTTTAAGTTTTATTTAGTTTTAAGTTTATCTAGTTTTAAGTTTTTCTAGTTTTAAGTTTTTCTAGTTTTAAGTTTTTCTTGTTTTAAGTTTTTCTAGTTTTAAGTTTTAGTTGGCCAAGAAGAAAAAAAGGAAAAGATGGGCTCGCCACTGTCACGTTGAAACAAGAATTAGAATGATCAAAAATTGAAGATGCCGGAAGTAATATGGCGAACCTTGGTAGTGGCGGTGAGCGCGTGCGGTGAGCACAAGAATTAAAATAGTTTAAGGGTGAGTGTTTATGTGCGGTTTACACTATGGTGCAAACACTGGGTGTAAACACATGCAACAATCTGCGTATATCTTCATAGACCAGCGTATATCTGCGTATGTCCTGCGTATACCCGCGGTTATCTGCGTAGATCTGCGTGTCTCTGCTTAGACCTGCGTATACTTGCGTATATCAGCGTAGATATGCGTATATCTGTGAAGCTTTCTATCACGATAGTTTTCTATCATGATAGTTTTCTATCATGATAGTTTTCTATCACGATAGATTTCTATCATGATAGTTTTCTATCATGATAGTTTTCTATCATAATAGTTTTCTATCGCGATAGTTTTCTATCATGATAGTTTTCTATCATGATAGTTTTCTATCATGATAGTTTTCTATCATGATAGTTTTCTATCATGATAGTTTTCTATCACGATAGTTTTCTATCATGATAGTTTTCTATCACGATAGTTTTCTATCATGATAGTTTTCTATCATGATAGTTTTCAATCATGATAGTTTTCTTTGATGATAGTTTTCTATTACGATAGTTTTCTCTCATGATAGTTTTCTATCATGATAGTTTTCTATCATGATAGTTTTCTATCATGATAGTTTTCTATCACGATAGTTTTCTATCATGATAGTTTTCTATCACGATAGTTTTCTATCATGATAGTTTTCTATCATGATAGTTTTCTATCATGATAGTTTTCTATCACGATAGTTTTTTATCATGATAGTTTTATATCATGATAGTTTTCTATCTGCGTAAATCTGCGTTTATCTGCGTAGACCTGCGTATACCTGCGTATAGCAGCGTAGATCTGCGTATATCTGCGAAGCTTTCTATCACGATAGTGTTCTATCATGATAGTTTTCTATCATGATAGTTTTATATCATGATAGTTTTCCATCATTATAGTTTTCTATCATGCAACATGCAACATATAACATGCAACATGCATGATAGTTTTCTAGTATATCTGCGTATATGTGCACAGATCTGCGTATATCTGCGTGTCCAACCGCTTATCTGCTATCCTGCGTATACCTGCATATAGACTAGCTAGACTGCGTATAGCTGCGTATATTTACGTAGATTTGCGAGTATTTGCCTAGATCTGCGTATGCGTTAATTGGCGTATATCTGCGTACATCTGCGTAGATCTGCGTATTACTGCGTAGCCTGGCAGTAATCTGCGTACATCATCGAAGCTCTGCGTACATCTGCGTCGACCTGCGTATATCTGCGTATGTCTGCGTTGATTTGCGTAGATCTGCGTGTATCTGTTTGGCGTATATCTGCGTACATCTGCGTATATCTACATAGACCAGCGTATATCTGCGTATGTCCTGCGTATAACCGCGGTTATATGCGTAGATCTGCGTATATCTGCTTAGACCTGCGTTAACTTGCGTATATCAGCGTAGATATGCATATATCTGTGAAGCTTTCTATCACGATAGTTTTCTATCATGATAGTTTTCTATCATGATAGTTTTCTATCACGATAGTTTTCTATCATGATAGTTTTCTATCATGATAATTTTCTATCATGATAGTTTTCTATCGCGATAGTTTTATATCATGATAGTTTTCTATAATGATAGTTTTCTATCATGATAGTTTTCTATCATGATAGTTTTCTATCATGATAGTTTTCTATCCTGATAGTTTTCTATCATGATAGTTTTCTATCATGATACTTTTCTATCATGATAGTTTTCTATCATGATTGTTTTCTATCATGATAGTTTTCTATCATGATAAATTTCTATCATGATAGTTTTCTATCATGATAGTTTTCTATCACGATAGTTTTCTATCATGAAAGTTTTCTATCATGATAGTATTCTATCATGATAGTTTTCTATCATGATAGTTTTCTATCATGAGAGTTTTCTATCATGATAGTTTTCTATCACGATAGTTTTCTATCACGGTAGTTTTCTATCATGATAGTTTTCTATCATGATAGTTTTCTATCATGATAGTTTTCTATCACGATAGTTTTCTATCATGATAGTTTTCTATCACGATAGTTTTCTATCATGATAGTTTTCTATCACGACAGTTTTCTATCATGATAGTTTTCTATCATGATAGTTTTCTATCATGATAGTTTTTTATCATGATAGTTTTATATCATGATAGTTTTCTATCACGATAGTTTTCTATCATGATAGATTTCTATCACGATAATTTTCTATCATGATAGTTTTCTATCATGATAGTTTTCTATCAGTTTTCTATCATGAGAGTTTTCTATCATGATAGTTTTCTATCTGCATATATCTGCGTATCCAACCGCTTATCTGCGTAGAACTTTGTATAAATATGCGTAAGCCTGCAAATACCTGCGTAAACCGACGTAGACCTGCGTATATCTACGCAGATCTAAGTATATTTGCGTAGATCTGCGCACATTTGCGTAATTTGGCGTATATCTGCGTACATCTGCGTAGATCTGCGTAGATCTGCGTAGATCTGCGTAAATCTGCGTTTATCTGCGTAGACCTGCGTATACCTGCGTATAGCAGCGTAGATCTGCGTATATCTGCGAAGCTTTCTATCACGATAGTGTTCTATCATGATAGTTTTCTATCATGATAGTTTTATATCATGATAGTTTTCCATCATTATAGTTTTCTATCATGCAACATGCAACATATAACATCCAACATGCATGATAGTTTTCTAGTATATCTACGTATATGTGCACATATCTGCGTATATCTGCGTGTCCAACCGCTTATCTGCTATCCTGCGTATACCTGCATATAGACTAGCTAGACTGCGTATAGCTGCGTATATTTACGCAGATTTGCGAGTATTTGCCTAGATCTGCGTATGCGTTAATTGGCGTATATCTGCGAACATCTGCGTAGATCTGCGTATTACTGCGTAGCCTGGCAGTAATCGGCGTACATCATCGAAGCTCTGCGTACATCTGCGTCGACCTGCGTATATCTGCGTATGTCTGCGCTGATTTGCGTAGATCTGCGTGTATCTGTTTGGCGTATATCTGCGTACATCTGCGTATATCTACATAGACCAGCGTATATCTGCGTATGTCCTGCGTATACCCGCGGTTATATGCGTAGATCTGCGTATATCTGCTTAGACCTGCGTAAACTTGCGTATATCAGCGTAGATATGCGTATATCTGTGAAGCTTTCTATCACGATAGTTTTCTATCATGATAGTTTTCTATCATGATAGTTTTCTATCATGATAGTTTTCTATCACGATAGTTTTCTATCATGATAGTTTTCTATCATGATAGTTTTCTATCATGATAGTTTTCTATCGCGATAGTTTTCTATCATGATAGTTTTCTATCATGATAGTTTTCTATCATGATAGTTTTCTATCCTGATAGTTTTCTATCATGATAGTTTTCTATCATGATAGTTTTCTATCATGATAGTTTTCTATCGCGATAGTTTTCTATCATGATAGTTTTCAATCATGATAGTTTTCTATCATGATAGTTTTCTATCATGATAGTTTTCTATCATGATAGTTTTCTATCATGATAGTTTTCTATTGCGATAGTTTTCTATCATGATAGTTTTCTATCATGATAGTTTTCTATCATGATAATTTTCTATCATGATAGTTTTCTATCATGATAGTTTTCTATCATGATAGTTTTCTTTCACGATAGTTTTCTATCATGTAAGTTTTCTATCACGATAGTTTTCTATCATGTAAGTTTTCTATCACGATAGTTTTCTATCATGATAGTTTTCCATCATGTAAGTTTTCTTTCACGATAGTTTTCTATCATCATAGTTTTCTATCATGATAGTTTTCTATCACGATAGTTTTCTATCATGATAGTTTTCTATCACGATAGTTTTCTATCACGATAGTTTTCTATCACGATAGTTTTCTATCATGATAGTTTTCTATCACGATAGTTTTCTATCACGATAGTTTTCTATCATGTAAGTTTTCTATCACGATAGTTTTCTATCATGTAAGTTTTCTATCACGATAGTTTTCTATCATGATAGTTTTCTATCATGATAGTTTTCTATCATGATAGTTTTCTATCATGATAGTTTTCTATCACGATAGTTTTCTATCATGATAGTTTTCTATCACGATAGTTTTCTATCACGATAGTTTTCTATCATGTAAGTTTTCTATCACAATAGTTTTCTATCATGTAAGTTTTCTATCACGATAGTTTTCTATCATGATAGTTTTCTATCATGATAGTTTTCTATCATGATAGTTTTCTATCGCGATAGTTTTCTATCATGATAGTTTTCTATCATGATAGTTTTCTATCATGATAGTTTTCTATCATGATAGTTTTCTATCATGATAGTTTTCTATCACGATAGTTTTCTATCATGTAAGTTTTCTATCACGATAGTTTTCTATCATGATAGTTTTCTATCATGATAGTTTTCTATCATGATAGTTTTCTATCATGATAGTTTTCTATCACGATAGTTTTCTATCATGATAGTTTTCTCTCATGAGAGTTTTCTATCATGATAGTTTGCTATCATGATAGTTTTCTATCACGATAGTTTTCTATCATGATAGTTTTCTATCATAATAGTTTTCTATCACGATAGTTTTCTATCATAATAGTTTTCTATCATGATAGTTTTCTATCATGATAGTTTTCTATCCTGATAGTTTTCTATCATGATAGTTTTCTATCATGATAGTTTTCTATCATGATAGTTTTCTATCGCGATAGTTTTCTATCATGATAGTTTTCTATCATGATAGTTTTCTATCATGATAGTTTTCTATCCTGATAGTTTTCTATCATGATAGTTTTCTATCATGATAGTTTTCTATCATGATAGTTTTCTATCGCGATAGTTTTCTATCATGATAGTTTTCTATCATGATAGTTTTCTATCATGATAGTTTTCTATCATGATAGTTTTCTATCATGATAGTTTTCTATCATGATAGTTTTCTATCATGATAGTTTTCTATTGCGATAGTTTTCTATCATGAAAGTTCTCTATCATGATAGTTTTCTATCATGATAGTTTTCTATCATGATAGTTTTCTATCATGATAGTTTTCTATCATGATAGTTTTCTATCACGATAGTTTTCTATCATGTAAGTTTTCTATCACGATAGTTTTCTATCATGATAGTTTTCCATCATGTAAGTTTTCTATCACGATAGTTTTCTATCATCATAGTTTTCTATCATGATAGTTTTCTATCACGATAGTTTTCTATCATGATAGTTTTCTATCACGATAGTTTTCTATCACGATAGTTTTCTATCACGATAGTTTTCTATCATGATAGTTTTCTATCACGATAGTTTTCTATCAAGATAGTTTTCTATCATGTAAGTTTTCTATCACGATAGTTTTCTATCATGTAAGTTTTCTATCACGATAGTTTTCTATCATGATAGTTTTCTATCATGATAGTTTTCTATCATGATAGTTTTCTATCATGATAGTTTTCTATCACGATTGTTTTCTATCATGATAGTTTTCTATCACGATAGTTTTCTATCACGATAGTTTTCTATCATGTAAGTTTTCTATCACAATAGTTTTCTATCATGTAAGTTTTCTATCACGATAGTTTTCTATCATGATAGTTTTCTATCATGATAGTTTTCTATCATGATAGTTTTCTATCGCGATAGTTTTCTATCATGATAGTTTTCTATCATGATAGTTTTCTATCATGATAGTTTTCTATCATGATAGTTTTCTATCATGATAGTTTTATATCACGATAGTTTTCTATCATGTAAGTTTTCTATCACGATAGTTTTCTATCATGATAGTTTTCTATCATGATAGTTTTCTATCATGATAGTTTTCTATCATGATAGTTTTCTATCACGATAGTTTTCTATCATGATAGTTTTCTCTCATGAGAGTTTTCTATCATGATAGTTTGCTATCATGATAGTTTTCTATCACGATAGTTTTCTATCATGATAGTTTTCTATCATAATAGTTTTCTTTCACGATAGTTTTCTATCATAATAGTTTTCTATCATGATAGTTTTCTATCATGATAGTTTTCTATCACGATAGTTTTCTATCATGATAGTTTTCTATCATGATAGTTTTCTATCACGATAGTTTTCTATCATGATAGTTTTCTATCATGATAGTTTTCTATCATGATAGTTTTCTATCATGACAGTTTTCTATCACGATAGTTTTCTATCATGATAGTTTTCTATCATGAGAGTTTTCTATCATGATAGTTTTCTATCATGATAGTTTTCTATCATGATAGTTTTCTATCACGATAATTTTCTATCATGATAGTTTTCTATCATGATAGTTTTCTATCACGATAGTTTTCTATCATGATAGTTTTCAATCATGATAGTTTTCTATCACGATAGTTTTCTATAATGATAGTTTACTGTCATGATAGTTTTCTATCATGAGAGTTTTCTATCGTGATAGTTTTCTATCATGATAGTTTTCTATCGCGATAGTTTTCTATCATGGTAGTTTTCTATCATGATAGTTTTCTATCACGTTAGTTTTCTAGTTATCATGATAGTTTTCTATCACGATAGTTTTCTATCATGATAGTTTTCTATCATGAGAGTTTTCTATCATGATAGTTTTCTATCATGATAGTTTTCTATCACGATAGTTTTCTATCATGATAGTTTTCTATCATGATAGTTTTCTATCACGATAGTTTTCTATCATGATAGTTTTCTATAATGATAGTTTTCTATCACGATAGTTTTCTATCATGATAGTTTTCTATCATGATAGTTTTCTATCATGATAGTTTTCTATCACGATAGTTTTCTATCATGATAGTTTTCTATCACGATAGTTTTCTATCATGATAGTTTTCTATCATGATAGTTTTCTATCATGATAGTTTTCTATCATGATAGTTTTCTATCATGATAGTTTTCTATCACGATAGTTTTTTATCATGATAGTTTTCTGTCATGATAGTTTTCTATCATGATAGTTTTCTATCATGATAGTTTTCTATCACGATAGTTTTCTATCATGATAGTTTTCTATCACGACAGTTTTCTATCATGATAGTTTTCTATCATGATAGTTTTCTATCACGATAGTTTTCTATCACGATAGTTTTCTATCATGTAAGTTTTCTATCACGATAGTTTTCTATCATGTAAGTTTTCTATCACGATAGTTTTCTATCATGATAGTTTTCTATCATGATAGTTTTCTATCATGATAGTTTTCTATCATGATAGTTTTCTATCACGATAGTTTTCTATCATGATAGTTTTCTATCACGATAGTTTTCTATCACGATAGTTTTCTATCATGTAAGTTTTCTATCACAATAGTTTTCTATCATGTAAGTTTTCTATCACGATAGTTTTCTATCATGATAGTTTTCTATCATGATAGTTTTCTATCATGATAGTTTTCTATCGCGATAGTTTTCTATCATGATAGTTTTCTATCATGATAGTTTTCTATCATGATAGTTTTCTATCATGATAGTTTTCTATCATGATAGTTTTCTATCACGATAGTTTTCTATCATGTAAGTTTTCTATCACGATAGTTTTCTATCATGATAGTTTTCTATCATGATAGTTTTCTATCATGATAGTTTTCTATCATGATAGTTTTCTATCACGATAGTTTTCTATCATGATAGTTTTCTCTCATGAGAGTTTTCTATCATGATAGTTTGCTATCATGATAGTTTTCTATCACGATAGTTTTCTATCATGATAGTTTTCTATCATAATAGTTTTCTATCACGATAGTTTTCTATCATAATAGTTTTCTATCATGATAGTTTTCTATCATGATAGTTTTCTATCCTGATAGTTTTCTATCATGATAGTTTTCTATCATGATAGTTTTCTATCATGATAGTTTTCTATCGCGATAGTTTTCTATCATGATAGTTTTCTATCATGATAGTTTTCTATCATGATAGTTTTCTATCCTGATAGTTTTCTATCATGATAGTTTTCTATCATGATAGTTTTCTATCATGATAGTTTTCTATCGCGATAGTTTTCTATCATGATAGTTTTCTATCATGATAGTTTTCTATCATGATAGTTTTCTATCATGATAGTTTTCTATCATGATAGTTTTCTATCATGATAGTTTTCTATCATGATAGTTTTCTATTGCGATAGTTTTCTATCATGAAAGTTCTCTATCATGATAGTTTTCTATCATGATAGTTTTCTATCATGATAGTTTTCTATCATGATAGTTTTCTATCATGATAGTTTTCTATCACGATAGTTTTCTATCATGTAAGTTTTCTATCACGATAGTTTTCTATCATGATAGTTTTCCATCATGTAAGTTTTCTATCACGATAGTTTTCTATCATCATAGTTTTCTATCATGATAGTTTTCTATCACGATAGTTTTCTATCATGATAGTTTTCTATCACGATAGTTTTCTATCACGATAGTTTTCTATCACGATAGTTTTCTATCATGATAGTTTTCTATCACGATAGTTTTCTATCAAGATAGTTTTCTATCATGTAAGTTTTCTATCACGATAGTTTTCTATCATGTAAGTTTTCTATCACGATAGTTTTCTATCATGATAGTTTTCTATCATGATAGTTTTCTATCATGATAGTTTTCTATCATGATAGTTTTCTATCACGATTGTTTTCTATCATGATAGTTTTCTATCACGATAGTTTTCTATCACGATAGTTTTCTATCATGTAAGTTTTCTATCACAATAGTTTTCTATCATGTAAGTTTTCTATCACGATAGTTTTCTATCATGATAGTTTTCTATCATGATAGTTTTCTATCATGATAGTTTTCTATCGCGATAGTTTTCTATCATGATAGTTTTCTATCATGATAGTTTTCTATCATGATAGTTTTCTATCATGATAGTTTTCTATCATGATAGTTTTATATCACGATAGTTTTCTATCATGTAAGTTTTCTATCACGATAGTTTTCTATCATGATAGTTTTCTATCATGATAGTTTTCTATCATGATAGTTTTCTATCATGATAGTTTTCTATCACGATAGTTTTCTATCATGATAGTTTTCTCTCATGAGAGTTTTCTATCATGATAGTTTGCTATCATGATAGTTTTCTATCACGATAGTTTTCTATCATGATAGTTTTCTATCATAATAGTTTTCTTTCACGATAGTTTTCTATCATAATAGTTTTCTATCATGATAGTTTTCTATCATGATAGTTTTCTATCACGATAGTTTTCTATCATGATAGTTTTCTATCATGATAGTTTTCTATCACGATAGTTTTCTATCATGATAGTTTTCTATCATGATAGTTTTCTATCATGATAGTTTTCTATCATGACAGTTTTCTATCACGATAGTTTTCTATCATGATAGTTTTCTATCATGAGAGTTTTCTATCATGATAGTTTTCTATCATGATAGTTTTCTATCATGATAGTTTTCTATCACGATAATTTTCTATCATGATAGTTTTCTATCATGATAGTTTTCTATCACGATAGTTTTCTATCATGATAGTTTTCTATCACGACAGTTTTCTATCATGATAGTTTTCTATCATGATAGTTTTCTATCATGATAGTTTTTTATCATGATAGTTTTATATCATGATAGTTTTCTATCACGATAGTTTTCTATCATGATAGTTTTCTATCACGATAGTTTTCTATCATGATAGTTTTCTATCATGATAGTTTTCTATCAGTTTTCTATCATGAGAGTTTTCTATCATGATAGTTTTCTATCGCGATAGTTTTCTATCATGATAGTTTTCTATCATGATAGTTTTCTATCATGATAGTTTTCTATCATGATAGTTTTCTATTGCGATAGTTTTCTATCATGAAAGTTCTCTATCATGATAGTTTTCTATCATGATAGTTTTCTATCATGATAGTTTTCTATCATGATAGTTTTCTATCATGATAGTTTTCTATCACGATAGTTTTCTATCATGTAAGTTTTCTATCACGATAGTTTTCTATCATGATAGTTTTCCATCATGTAAGTTTTCTATCACGATAGTTTTCTATCATCATAGTTTTCTATCATGATAGTTTTCTATCACGATAGTTTTCTATCATGATAGTTTTCTATCACGATAGTTTTCTATCACGATAGTTTTCTATCACGATAGTTTTCTATCATGATAGTTTTCTATCATGAGAGTTTTCTATCATGATAGTTTTCTATCATGATAGTTTTCTATCATGATAGTTTTCTATCACGATAATTTTCTATCATGATAGTTTTCTATCATGATAGTTTTCTATCACGATAGTTTTCTATCATGATAGTTTTCTATCACGACAGTTTTCTATCATGATAGTTTTCTATCATGATAGTTTTCTATCATGATAGTTTTTTATCATGATAGTTTTATATCATGATAGTTTTCTATCACGATAGTTTTCTATCATGTAAGTTTTCTATCACGATAGTTTTCTATCATGTAAGTTTTCTATCACGATAGTTTTCTATCATGATAGTTTTCTATCACGATAGTTTTCTATCATGATAGTTTTCTATCATGATAGTTTTCTATCAGTTTTCTATCATGAGAGTTTTCTATCATGATAGTTTTCTATCTGCATATATCTGCGTATCCAACCGCTTATCTACGTAGAACTTTGTATAAATATGCGTAAGCCTGCAAATACCTGCGTAAACCGACGTAGACCTGCGTATATCTACGCAGATCTAAGTATATTTGCGTAGATCTGCGCATATTTGCGTAATTTGGCGTATATCTGCGTACATCTGCGTAGATCTGCATAAATCTGCGTTTATCTGCGTAGACCTGCGTATACCTGCGTATAGCAGCGTAGATCTGCGTATATCTGCGAAGCTTTCTATCACGATAGTGTCCTATCATGATAGTTTTCTATCATGATAGTTTTATATCATGATAGTTTTCCATCATTATAGTTTTCTATCATGCAACATGCAACATATAACATCCAACATGCGTGATAGTTTTCTAGTATATCTACGTATATGTGCACAGATCTGCGTATATCTGCGTGTCCAACCGCTTATCTGCTATCCTGCGTATACCTGCATATAGACTAGCTAGACTGCGTATAGCTGCGTATATTTACGTAGATTTGCGAGTATTTGCCTAGATCTGCGTATGCGTTAATTGGCGTATATCTGCGTACATCTGCGTAGATCTGCGTATTACTGCGTAGCCTGGCAGTAATCTGCGTACATCATCGAAGCTCTGCGTACATCTGCGTTGACCTGCGTATATCTGCGTATGTCTGCGCTGATTTGCGTAGATCTGCGTGTATCTGTTTGGCGTATATCTGCGTACATCTGCGTATATCTACATAGACCAGCGTATATCTGCGTATGTCCTGCGTATACCCGCGGTTATATGCGTAGATGTGCGTATATCTGCTTAGACCTGCGTAAACTTGCGTATATCAGCGTAGATATGCGTATATCTGTGAAGCTTTCTATCACGATAGTTTTCTATCATGATAGTTTTCTATCATGATAGTTTTCTATCATGATTGTTTTCTATCATGATAGTTTTCTATCATGATAGTTTTCTATCGCGATAGTTTTCTATCATGATAGTTTTCTATCATGATAGTTTTCTATCATGATGGTTTTCTATCATAATAGTTTTCTATCATGATAGTTTTCTATCATGATAGTTTTCTATCATGATAGTTTTCTATCGCGATAGTTTTCTATCATGATAGTTTTCTATCATGATAGTTTTCTATCATGATAGTTTTCTATCGCGATAGTTTTCTATCATGATAGTTTTCTATCATGATAGTTTTCTATCATGATAGTTTTCTATCATGATAGTTTTCTATCATGATAGTTTTCTTTCACGATAGTTTTCTATCATGTAAGTTTTCTATCACGATAGTTTTCTATCATGTAAGTTTTCTATCACGATAGTTTTTTATCATGATAGTTTTCCATCATGTAAGTTTTCTATCACGATAGTTTTCTATCATCATAGTTTTCTATCATGATAGTTTTCTATCACGATAGTTTTCTATCATGATAGTTTTCTATCACGATAGTTTCCTATCACGATAGTTTTCTATCACGATAGTTTTCTATCATGATAGTTTTCTATCACGATAGTTTTCTATCACGATAGTTTTCTATCATGTAAGTTTTCTATCACGATAGTTTTCTATCATGTAAGTTTTCTATCACGATAGTTTTCTATCATGATAGTTTTCTATCATGATAGTTTTCTATCATGATAGTTTTCTATCATGATAGTTTTCTATCACGATAGTTTTCTATCATGATAGTTTTCTATCACGAAAGTTTTCTATCACGATAGTTTTCTATCATGTAAGTTTTCTATCACAATAGTTTTCTATCATGTAAGTTTTCTATCACGATAGTTTTCTATCATGATAGTTTTCTATCATGATAGTTTTCTATCATAATAGTTTTCTATCGCGATAGTTTTCTATCATGATAGTTTTCTGTCATGATAGTTTTCTATCATGATAGTTTTCTATCATGATAGTTTTCTATCATGATAGTTTTCTATCACGATAGTTTTCTATCATGTAAGTTTTCTATCACGATAGTTTTCTATCATGATAGTTTTCTATCATGATAGTTTTCTATCATGATAGTTTTCTATCATGATAGTTTTCTATCACGATAGTTTTCTATCATGATAGTTTTCTATCATGAGAGTTTTCTATCATGATAGTTTGCTATCATGATAGTTTTCTATCACGATAGTTTTCTATCATGATAGTTTTCTATCATGATAGTTTTCTATCACGATAGTTTTCTATCATAATAGTTTTCTATCATGATAGTTTTCTATCCTGATAGTTTTCTATCACGATAGTTTTCTATCATGATAGTTTTCTATCATGATAGTTTTCTATCATGATAGTTTTCTATCATGATAGTTTTCTATCATGATAGTTTTCTATCATGATAGTTTTCTATCACGATAGTTTTCTATCATGATAGTTTTCAATCATGATAGTTTTCTATCACGATAGTTTTCTATCATGATAGTTTACTGTCATGATAGTTTTTTATCATGAGAGTTTTCTATCGTGATAGTTTTCTATCATGATAGTTTTCTATCACGATAGTTTTCTATCATGGTAGTTTTCTATCATGATAGTTTTCTATCACGTTAGTTTTCTAGTTATCATGATAGTTTTCTATCACGATAGTTTTCTATCATGATAGTTTTCTATCATGAGAGTTTTCTATCATGATAGTTTTCTATCATGATAGTTTTCTATCACGATAGTTTTCTATCATGATAGTTTTCTATCATGATAGTTTTCTATCACGATAGTTTTCTATCATGATAGTTTTCTATCATGATAGTTTTCTATCACGATAGTTTTCTATCATGATAGTTTTCTATCATGATAGTTCTCTATCACGATAGTTTTCTATCATGATATTTTTCTATCACGATAGTTTTCTTTCATGATAGTTTTCTATCATGAGAGTTTTCTATCATGATAGTTTTCTATCATGATAGTTTTCTATCACGATAGTTTTCTATCATGATAGTTTTCTATCACGATAGTTTTCTATCATGATAGTTTTCTATCATAATAGTTTCCTATCATGATAGTTTTCTATCATGATAGTTTTCTATCATGATAGTTTTCTATCACGATAGTTTTCTATCATGATAGTTCTCTATCACGATAGTTTTCTATCATGATATTTTTCTATCACGATAGTTTTCTTTCATGATAGTTTTCTATCATGAGAGTTTTCTATCATGATAGTTTTCTATCATGATAGTTTTCTATCACGATAGTTTTCTATCACGATTGTTTTCTATCATGATAGTTTTCTATCACGATAGTTTTCTATCATGATAATTTTCTATCATGAGAGTTTTCTATCATGATAGTTTTCTATCATGATAGTTTTCTATCATGAGAGTTTTCTATCATGATAGTTTTCTATCAGTTTTCTATCATGAGAGTTTTCTATCATGATAGTTTTCTATCTGCATATATCTGCGTATCCAACCGCTTATCTACGTAGAACTTTGTATAAATATGCGTAAGCCTGCGTATACCTGCGTAAACCCACGTAGACCTGCGCATATCTACGCAGATCTAAGTATATTTGAGTAGATCTGCGCATATTTGCGTAATTTGGCGTATATCTGCGTACATCTGCGTAGATCTGCGTAGATCTGCGTAGATCTGCGTAGATCTGGGTAAATCTGCGTTTATCTGCGTAGACCTGCGTGTACCTGCGTATAGCAGCGTAGATCTGCGTATATCTGCGAAGCTTTCTATCACGATAGTGTTCTATCATGATAGTTTTCTATCATGATAGTTTTATATCATGATAGTTTTCCAACATTATAGTTTTCTATCATGGAACATGCAACATATAACATCCAACATGCATGATAGTTTTCTAGTATATCTACGTATATGTGCACAGATCTGCGTATATCTGCGTGTCCAACCGCTTATCTGCTATCCTGCGTATACCTGCATATAGACTAGCTAGACTGCGTATAGCTGCGTATATTTACGTAGATTTGCGAGTATTTGCCTAGAACTGCGTATGCGTTAATTGGCGTATACTTGCGTATATCAGCGTAGATAAGCGTATATCTGTGAAGCTTTCTTTCACGATAGTTTTCTATCATGATAGTTTTCTATCACGATAGTTTTCTATCATGATAGTTTTCTATCACGATAGTTTTCTATCATGATTGTTTTCTATCATGATAGTTTTCTATCATGATAGTTTTCTATCATGATAGTTTTCTATCATGATAGTTTTCTATCACGATAGTTTTCTATCATGTAAGTTTTCTATCACGATAGTTTTCTATAATAATAGTTTTCTGTCATGATAGTTTTCTATCATGATAGTTTTCTATCACGATAGTTTTCTATCATGATAGTTTTCTATCATAAGAGTTTTCTATCATGATGGTTTTCTATCATGATAGTTTTCTATCAGGATAGTTTTCTATCATGATAGTTTTCTATTATGAAAGTTTTCTATCACGATAGTTTTCTATCATGATAGTTTTCTATCATGATAGTTTTCTATCATGATAGTTTTCTATCACGATAGTATTCTATCATGATAGTTTTCTATCACGATAGTTTTCTATCATGATAGTTTTCTATCACGATAGTTTTCTATCATGATAGTTTTCTACCATGATAGTTTTCTATCAAGATAGTTTTCTATCACGATAGTTTTCTATCATGATAGTTTTCTATCATGATAGTTTTCTATCACGATAGTTTTCTATCATGATAATTTTCTATCATAATAGTTTTATATCATGATAGTTTTCTTTCATGATAGTTTTCTATCATGATAGTTTTCAATCATGATAGTTTTCTATCATGATAGTTTTCTATCACGATAATTTTCTCTCATGATAGTTTTCTATCATGATAGTTTTCTATCACGATAGTTTCCTATCATGATAGTTTTCTATCATGATAGTTTTCTATCATGATAGTTTTCTGTCATGATAGTTTTCTATCACGATAGTTTTCTATCACGATAATTTTCTATCATGATAGTTTTCTATCATGATAGTTTTCTATCATGATAGTTTTCTATCACGATAGTTTTCTATCATGATAGTTTTCTACCACGATTGTTTTCTATCATGATAGTTTTCTATCATGATAGTTTTCTATCATGATAGTTTTCTATCATGATAGTTTTCTATCATGATAGTTCTCTATCACGATAGTTTTCTATCACGATAATTTTCTATCATGATAGTTTTCTATCATGATAGTTTTCTATCACGATAGTTTTCTATCATGATAGTTTTCTATCATGATAGTTTTCTCTCATGATAGTTTTCTGTCATGATAGTCTTCTATCATGATAGTTTTCTATCACGATAGTTTTCTATCATGATAGTTTGCTATCATGATAGTTTTCTATCACGATAGTTTTCTATCATGATAGTTTTCTATCATGATAGTTTTCTATCATGATAGTTTTCTATCATGGTAGTTTTCTATCATGATAGTTTTCTATCATTATAGTTTCCTATCACGATAGTTTTCTATCATGATAGTTTTCTATCACGATAGTTTTCTATCATGATAGTTTTCTATCATGATAGTTTTCTATCACGATAGTTTTCTATCATGATAGTTTTCTATCATGATAGTTTTCTCTCATGATAGTTTTCTGTCATGATAGTCTTCTATCATGATAGTTTTCTATCACGATAGTTTTCTATCATGATAGTTTGCTATCATGATAGTTTTCTATCACGATAGTTTTCTATCATGCTAGTTTTCTATCACGATAGTTTTCTCTCATGATAGTTTTCTATCATGATAGTCTTCTATCATGATAGTTTTCTTTCACGATAGTTTTCTATCATGATAGTTTTCTATCACGATAGTTTTCTATGACGCTAGTTTTCTATCATGATAGTTTTCTATCATGGTAGTTTTCTATCATGATAGTTTTCTATCACGATAGATTTCTATCATGATAGTTTTCTATCATGATAGTTTTCTATCACGATAGTTTTCTATCATGATAGTTTTCTATCACGATAGTTTTCTATCATGATAATTTTCTATCATGAGAGTTTTCTATCATGATAGTTTTCTCAGTTCAAATCAAGTCTGTTTAAAGAAATTTCGGAAACTCTCGGTACAAAGCGGATCCGAACTACAACGTACCATCCTCAAGCAAACGGGTCAGTTGAAAGGTTTCACCGACAGCTTAAAGATTCTCTTCGTGCTCACGAAGACAAACAAAATTGGTATTCAAACTTACCTTGGACTCTTCTTGGTATTCGTTCCACGATAATTGACGACATTAATGTAACGCCTGCACAACTATTGTACGGACAAAACTTACGATTACCTGCAGAACTTATCGAACCAAAACCGTTAAATCCGATTTTGAATTCGTCGACAGCTCGTGAAATCACTCAAGCCATTTCGCAAACCCGATCGTGTTCTAGTAGAAATCGCGAACAAAAACACATATTCGTGCCAAAAGATTTGAAAACATGCAAATACGTTTTTGTGCGAGAGGAGGTGAACCGCGGAAGTCTTAATCCACCGTATAAAGGCCCATTCGAAGTAATTAATCGATTCGAAAAAACTTTTTTGGTGCTCATAGATAATAAAGAGCAAGTAATATCTATTGACCGACTCAAACCAGCCTTTTATGCAAAAGACAACGATTTACAACCAAAAAGAAAACAAGTAACTTTCAATTTGCATTAAAATATTTTGAAGAATGTTAATTTTCGATCTTTCAGATTCATTACAAAAATTGTTTTTCAACTTCATTTTCGAAATTAAAAAAAAAATTTTTTTTATCAATTTCAGTTTTTTATCAACTCCGTTAAAAAAAAAAAAAAAATGTTAATCTCAATTTTCAGTTTAAAAGCAAAATTTTTCCAACATCAATTTTTTAAATAAAAAGTTTATATTTCAGATTTTTCAATTTATTCTTGCTTATGAATATTATAAAAAACGTTTTGTAAGGTCTTCCACCAAAAAGTAATTATAAATTTCATTGTAAGGTCTTCTACCAAAATTAAAAAAAAAAAAATCCAATTGTAAGGTCTTCAACCAAAACTCACTGTACAGCAATTATGTAAAAATTATTAAAAATCATAAATGTATACAATTAAAAATTTAAATTAGAACATTATGTATGTAACATTCAAACTTACAAGGCCACATTTGCATTATATAAATAATTTCAAAGTCAATTCGATGTAAACTTTTGTACGGCGGGGAGTGATGTTGCATGAGTTTACACCCAGTGTTTGCACCATAGTGTAAACCGCACATAAACACTCACCCTTAAACTATTTTAATTCTTGTGCTCACCGCACGCGCTCACCGCCACTACCAAGGTTCGCCATATTACTTCCGGCATCTTCAATTTTTGATCATTCTAATTCTTGTTTCAACGTGACAGTGGCGAGCCCATCTTTTCCTTTTTTTCTTCTTGGCCAACTAAAACTTAAAACTAGAAAAACTTAAAACTAGAAAAACTTAAAACTAGAAAAACTTAAAACTAGAAAAACTTAAAACTAGATAAACTTAAAACTAAATAAAACTTAAAATTAATTTAGATTAAATAAATGTGTTTAATTTAAAAGAAATAAATTGTGCCTACAAGAGGGCACACAGATGTACGCAGATATACGCCAAACAGATACACGCAGATCTACGCAAATCAACGCAGACATACGCAGATATACGCAGGTCGACGCAGATGTACGCAGAGCTTCGATGATGTACGCAGGTTACTGCCAGGCTACGCAGTAATACGCAGATCTACGCAGATGTACGCAGATATACGCCAATTAACGCATACGCAGATCTAGGCAAATATTCGCAAATCTACGTAAATATACGCAGCTATACGCAGTCTACTATTTGCAGTCTACGTGGATATATGCAGGTATACGCAGGATAGCAGATAAGCGGTTGGACACGCAGATATACGCAGATCTGTGCACATATACGTAGGTATACTAGAAAACTATCATGCATGTTGCACGTTATATGTTGCATGTTGCATGATAGAAAACTAAAATGATGGAAAACTATCATGATATAAAACTATCATGATAGAAAACTATCATGATAGAACACTATCGTGATAGAAAGCTTCGCAGATATACGCAGATCTACGCTGCTATACGCAGGTATACGCAGGTCTACGCAGATAAACGCAGATCTACGCAGATCTACGCTGCTATACGCAGATAAACGCAGGTCTACGTAAGTTTACGCAGGTATACGCAGGCTTACGCATATTTATACAAAGTTCTACGTAGATAAACGGTTGGATACGCAGATATACGCAGATAGAAAACTATCATGATAGAAAACTCTTATGATAGAAAACTATTGTGAAAGAAAGCTATAATGATAGAAAACTATCATGATAGAAAACTATCGTGATAGAAAACTATCATGATTGAAAACTATCATGATAGAAAACTATCATGATAGAAAACTATCATGATAGAAAACTATCATGAGAGAAAACTATCATGATAGAAAACTACCGTGATAGAAAACTATCATGATAGAAAACTATCGTGATAGAAAACTATCATGATAGAAAACTATCATGATAGAAAAGTATCATGATAGAAACTATCATGATAGAAAACTATCATGATAGAAAACTATCATTATAGAAACCTATCGTGATAGAAAACTATCATGATAGAAAACTATCATGATAGAAATCTATCATGATAGAAAACTATCATGATAGAAAACTATCGTGATAGAAAACTATCATGATAGAAAACTATCATGATAGAAAACTATCATGATTGAAAACTATCATAATAGAAAACTATCATGATAGAAAACCATCATGATAGAAAGCTATCATGATAGAAAACTATCGAGATAGAAAACTTTCATGATAGAAAACTTTCATGAGAGAAAACTATCGTGATAGAAAAATATCATGATAGAAAACTGTCATGATAGAAAACTTTCATGATAGAAAACTATCGTGATAGAAAACTATGATAGAAAACTATCATGATAGAAAACTCTCATGATAGAAAACTACCATGATAGAAAACTATCGTGATAGAAAAATATCATGATAGAAAACTATCGTGATAGAAAACTATCATGATAGAAAACTATCATGATAGAAAACTATTGTGATAGAAAACCATTATGATAGAAAACTATCGTGATAGAAAACTATCATGATAGAAAACTATCATGATAGAAAACTATCGTCATAGAAAACTATTATGATAGAAAACTATCATGATAAACAACTCTCATGATAGAAAACTATCATGATAGAAAACTATCGTGATAGAAAACTATCGTGATAGAAAACTATCATGATAGAAAACTATCGTGATAGAAAACTATCATGATAGAAAACTATCATGATAGAAAACTCTCATGATAGAAAACTATCATGATAGAAAACTATCGTGATAGAAAACTATCATGATAGAAAACTATCATGATAGAAAACTATCATGATAGAAAACTATCGTGATAGAAAAATATCATGATAGAAAACTATCGTGATAGAAAACTATCATGATAGAAAGCTATCATGATAGAAAACTATCGAGATAGAAAACTTTCATGATAGAAAACTTTCATGAGAGAAAACTATCGTGATAAAAAACTATCATGATAGAAAACTATCGTGATAGATAACTATCATGATAGAAAACTATCATGATAGAAAACTATCATGATAGAAAACTATCGTGATAGAAAGCTATCATGATAGAAAACTATCGAGATAGAAAACTTTCATGATAGAAAACTTTCATGATAGAAAACTATCGTGATAGAAAACTATGATAGAAAACTATCATGATAGAAAACTCTCATGATAGAAAACTATCATGATAGAAAACTATCGTGATAGAAAAATATCATGATAGAAAACTATCGTGATAGAAAACTATCATGATAGAAAACTATCATGATAGAAAACTATTGTGATAGAAAACCATTATGATAAAAAACTATCGTGATAGAAAACTATCATGATAGAAAACTATCATGATAGAAAACTATCGTCATAGAAAACTATTATGATAGAAAACTATCATGATAGAAAACTATCATGATAGAAAACTATCATGATAGAAAACTATCATGATAAAAAACTATCGTGATAGAAAACTATTATGATAGAAAACTATCATGATAGAAAACTATCATGATAGAAAACTATCATTATAGTGAACTATTGTGATAGAAAACTATCATGATAGAAAACTATCATGATAGAAATCTATAATGATAGAAAACTATCATGATAGAAAACTATCGTGATAGAAAATTATCATGATAGAAAACTATCATGATAGAAAACTATCATGATAGAAAACTATCATGATAGAAAACTATCATGATAGAAAACCATCATGATAGAAAACTATCATGATAGAAAACTATCGTGATAGAAAACTTTCATGATAGAAAACTATCATGAGAGAAAACTATCGTGATAGAAAACTATCATGATAGAAAATTATCATGATAGAAAACTATCGTGATAGAAAACTATCGTGATAGAAAACTATCATGAAAGAAAACTATCATGATAGAAAACTCTCATGATAGAAAACTATCATGAAAGAAAACTATCGTGATAGAAAAATATCATGATAGAAAACTATCGTGATAGAGAACTATCATGATAGAAAACTATCATGATAGAAAACTATTATGATAGAAAACTATTGTGATAGAAAACTATCATGATAGAAAACTATCATGATAGAAAATTATCATGATAGAAAGCTATTGTGATAGAAAACTATCATGATAGAAAACTCTCATGATAGAAAACTATCGTGATAGAAAACTATCATGATAGAAAACTATCATGATAGAAAACTATCATGATAGAAAACTATTATGATAGAAAACTATTGTGATAGAAAACTATCGTGATAGAAAACTATCATGATAGAAAACTATCATGATAGAAAACTATTGTGATAGAAAACTATCATGATAGAAAACTATCATGATAGAAAACTCTCATGATAGAAAACTATCATGATAGAAAACTATTGTGATAGAAAACTATCGTGATAGAAAACTATCATGATAGAAAACTATCATGATAGAAAACTATCATGATAGAAAGCTATTGTGATAGAAAACTATCATGATAGAAAACTCTCATGATAGAAAACTATCGTGATAGAAAACTATCATGATAGAAAACTATCATGATAGAAATCTATAATGATAGAAAACTATCATGATAGAAAACTATCGTGATAGAAAATTATCATGATAGAAAACTATCATGATAGAAAACTATTGTGATAGAAAACTATCGTGATAGAAAACTATCATGATAGAAAACTATCATGATAGAAAACTCTCATGATAGAAAACTATTGTGATAGAAAACTATCGTGATAGAAAACTATCATGATAGAAAACTATCATGATAGAAAACTATCATGATAGAAAGCTATTGTGATAGAAAACTATCATGATAGAAAACTCTCATGATAGAAAACTATCGTGATAGAAAACTATCATGATAGAAAACTATCATGATAGAAATCTATAATGATAGAAAACTATCATGATAGAAAACTATCGTGATAGAAAATTATCATGATAGAAAACTATCATGATAGAAAACTATTGTGATAGAAAACTATCGTGATAGAAAACTATCATGATAGAAAACTATCATGATAGAAAACTCTCATGATAGAAAACTATTGTGATAGAAAACTATCGTGATAGAAAACTATCATGATAGAAAACTATCATGATAGAAAACTATTGTGATAGAAAACTATCATGATAGAAAACTATCATGATAGAAAACTCTCATGATAGAAAACTATCATGATAGAAAACTTTTGTGATAGAAAACTATCGTGATAGAAAACTATCATGATAGAAAACTATAATGATAGAAAACTATCATGATAGAAAGCTATTGTGATAGAAAACTATCATGATAGAAAACTATCATGATAGAAAACTATCGTGATAGAAAACTATCATGATAGAAAACTATCATGATAGAAAACTATCATGATAGAAAACTATTATGATAGAAAACTATTGTGATAGAAAACTATCGTGATAGAAAACTATCATGATAGAAAACTATCATGATAGAAAACTATTGTGATAGAAAACTATCATGATAGAAAACTATCATGATAGAAAACTATCATGATAGAAAGCTATTGTGATAGAAAACTATCATGATAGAAAACTCTCATGATAGAAAACTATCGTGATAGAAAACTATCATGATAGAAAACTATCATGATAGAAAACTATCATGGTAGAAAACTATTATGATAGAAAACTATTGTGATAGAAAACTATCGTGATAGAAAACTATCATGATAGAAAACTATCATGATAGAAAACTATTGTGATAGAAAACTATCATGATAGAAAACTATCATGATAGAAAACTCTCATGATAGAAAACTATCATGATAGAAAACTATTGTGATAGAAAACTATCGTGATAGAAAACTATCATGATAGAAAACTATCATGATAGAAAACTATCATGATAGAAAACTCTCATGATAGAAAACTATCATGATAGAAAACTATCGTGATAGAAAACTCTCATGATAGAAAACTATCATGATAGAAAACTACTGTGATAGAAAACTATCGTGATAGAAAACTATCATGATAGAAAACTATCATGATAGAAAACTATTGTGATAGAAAACTATCATGATAGAAAACTATCATGATAGAAAACTCTCATGATAGAAAACTATCATGATAGAAAACTATTGTGATAGAAAACTATCGTGATAGAAAACTATCATGATAGAAAACTATCATGATAGAAAACTATCATGATAGAAAAATATCATGATAGAAAACAATCATGATAGAAAACTATCGCGATAGAAAACTATCATGATAGAAAACTATCATGATAGAAAACTATCGTGATAGAAAACTATCATGATAGAAAACTATCGTGATAGAGAACTATCGTGATAGAAAACTATTATGATAGAAAACTATCATGATAGAAAACTATCGTGATAGAAAACTATCATGATAGAAAACTATCATGATAGAAAACTATCATGATAGAAAATTATCATGATTGAAAACAATCGTGATAGAAAACTATCATGATAGAAAACTATCATGATAGAAAACTATTGTGATAGAAAACTATCATGATAGAAAACTATCATGATAGAAAACTCTCATGATAGAAAACTATCATGATAGAAAACTATCGTGATAGAAAACTATCATGATAGAAAACTATCGTGATAGAAAACTTACATGATAGAAAACTATCGTGATAGAAACTTATCATGATAGAAAACTATCATGATAGAAAACTATCATGATAGAAAACTATCATGATAGAAAACTATCATGATAGAAAACTATCGCGATAGAAAACTATCATGATAGAAAACTATCATGATAGAAAACTATCGTGATAGAAAACTATCATGATAGAAAACTATCGTGATAGAGAACTATCGTGATAGAAAACTATTATGATAGAAAACTATCATGATAGAAAACTATCGTGATAGAAAACTATCATGATAGAAAACTATCATGATAGAAAACTATCGTGATAGAAAACTATCATGATATAAAACTATCATGATAGAAAACTATTGTGATAGAAAACTATCATGATAGAAAACTATCATGATAGAAAACTCTCATGATAGAAAACTATCATGATAGAAAACTATCGTGATAGAAAACTATCATGATAGAAAACTATCGTGATTGAAAACTTACATGATAGAAAACTATCTTGATAGAAAACTATCATGATAGAAAACTATCATGATAGAAAACTATCATGATAGAAAACTATCATGATAGAAAACTATGATGATAGAAAACTATCGCGATAGAAAACTATCATGATAGAAAACTATCATGATAGAAAACTATCATGATAGAAAACTATCATGATAGAAAACTATCGCGATAGAAAACTATCATGATAGAAAACTATCATGATAGAAAACAATCATGATAGAAAACTATCAGGATAGAAAACTATCATGATAGAAAACTATCATGATAGAAAACTATCATCATAGAAAACTATCATGATAGAAAACTATCATGATAGAAAACTATCGCGATAGAAAACTATCATGATAGAAAACTATCATGATAGAAAACTATCACGATAGAAAATCATCGTGATAGAAAACTTACATGATAGAAAACTATCGTGATAGAAAACTATCATGATAGAAAATTATCGTGATAGAAAGCTTCACAGATATACGCATATCTTCGCTGATATACGCAAGTATACGCAGGTCTAAGCAGATATACGCAGATCTACGCAGATAACCGCGGGTAAAAGCAGGACATACGCAGATATACGCTGGTCTATGTAGATATACGCAGATGTACGCAGATATACGCCAATTAGATACACGCAGATCTACGCAAATCAACGCAGACATACGCAGATATACGCAGGTCGACGCAGATGTACGCAGAGCTTCGCTGATGTACGCAGATTACTGCCAGGCTACGCAGTAATACGCAGATCTACGCAGATGTACGCAGATATACGCCAATTAACGCATACGCAGATCTAGGCAAATATTCGCAAATCTACGTAAATATACGCAGCTATACGCAGTCTACTATATGCAGTCTACGTGGATATATGCAGGTATACGCAGGATAGCAGACAAGCGGTTGGACACGCAGATATACGCAGATCTGTGCACATATACGCAGATATACTAGAAAACTATCATGCATGTTGCATGTTATATGTTGCATGTTGCATGATAGAAAACTATAATGATGGAAAACTATCTTAATATAAACTATCATGATAGAGAACTATCATGATAGAACACTATCGTGATAGAAAGCTTCGCAGATATACGCAGATCTACGCTGCTATACGCAGGTATACGCAGGTCTACGCAGATAAACGCAGATCTACGCAGATATACGCCAAATTACGCAAATATGCGCAGATCTACGCAAATATACTTAGATCTGCGTAGATATACGCAGGTCTACGTGGGTTTCCGCAGGTATACGCAGGCTTACGCATATTTATACAAAGTTCTACGTAGATAAGCGGTTGGATACGCAGATATACGCAGATAGAAAACTATCATGATAGAAAACTCTCATGATAGAAAACTGATAGAAAACTATTGTGATAGAAAACTATCATGATAGAAAACTATCATGATAGAAAACTATCGTGATAGAAAACTATCATGATAGAAAACTATCATGATAGAAAACTATCATGATAGAAAACTACCATGATAGAAAACTATCATGATAGAAAACTATCATGAAAGAAAACTATCGTGATAGAAAACTATCATGATAGGAAACTATCGTGATAGAAAACTATCATGATAGAAAACTATCATGATAGAAAATTATCGTGATAGAAAACTATCATGATAGAAAACTATCGTGATAGAAAACTATCATGATAGAAAACTATCTTGATAGAAAACTATCATGATAGAAAACTGATAGAAAATTATCATGATAGAAAACTATCATGATAGAAAACTATCATGATAGAAAACTATTGTGATAGAAAACTATCATGATAGAAAACTCTCATGAAAGAAAACTATCGTGATAGAAAACTATCATGATAGGAAACTATCGTGATAGAAAACTATCATGATAGAAAACTATCATGATAGAAAACTATCGTGATAGAAAATTATCATGATAGAAAACTATCATGATAGAAAACTATCATGATAGAAAACTGATAGAAAATTATCATGATAGAAAACTATCATGATAGAAAACTATCATGATAGAAAACTATTGTGATAGAAAACTATCATGATAGAAAACTCTCATGAAAGAAAACTATCGTGATAGAAAACTATCGTGATAGAAAACTATCATGATAGAAAACTATCATGATAGAAAACTCTCATGATAGAAAACTATCATGAAAGAAAACTATCGTGATAGAAAACTATCATGATAGGAAACTATCGTGATAGAAAACTATCATGATAGAAAACTATCATGATAGAAAACTATCGTGATAGAAAACTATCATGATAGAAAACTATCTTGATAGAAAACTATCATGATAGAAAACTATCATGATAGAAAACTATCATGATAGCAAACTGATAGAAAATTATCATGATAGAAAACTATCATGATAGAAAACTATCATGATAGAAAACTATTGTGATAGAAAACTATCATGATAGAAAACTCTCATGAAAGAAAACTATCGTGATAGAAAACTATCGTGATAGAAAACTATCATGATAGAAAACTATCATGATAGAAAACTCTCATGATAGAAAACTATCATGAAAGAAAACTATCGTGATAGAAAACTATCATGATAGGAAAATATCGTGATAGAAAACTATCATGATAGAAAACTATCATGATAGAAAACTATCGTGATAAAAAACTATCGTGATAGAAAACTATCATGATAGAAAACTATCATGATAGAAAACTATCATGATAGAAAACTATCATGATAAAAAACTATCGTGATAGAAAACTATTATGATAGAAAACTATCATGATAGAAAACTATCATGATAGAAAACTATCATTATAGAGAACTATTGTGATAGAAAACTATCATGATAGAAAACTATCATGATAGAAATCTATCATGATAGAAAACTATCATGATAGAAAACTATCGTGATAGAAAACTATCATGATAGAAAACTATCATGATAGAAAACTATCATGATAGAAAACTATCATGATAGAAAACTATCATGATAGAAAACCATCATGATAGAAAGCTATCATGATAGAAAACTATCGTGATAGAAAACTTTCATGATAGAAAACTATCATGAGAGAAAACTATCGTGATAGAAAACTATCATGATAAAAAACTATCGTGATAGAAAACTATTATGATAGAAAACTATCATGATAGAAAACTATCATGATAGAAAACTATCATTATAGAGAACTATTCGCAAATCTACGTAAATATACGCAGCTATACGCAGTCTACTATATGCAGTCTACGTGGATATATGCAGGTATACACAGGATAGCAGATAAGCGGTTGGACACGCAGATATACGCAGATCTGTGCACATATACGCAGATATACTAGAAAACTATCATGCATGTTGCATGTTATATGTTGCATGTTGCATGATAGAAAACTATAATGATGGAAAACTATCTTAATATAAACTATCATGATAGAGAACTATCATGATAGAACACTATCGTGATAGAAAGCTTCGCAGATATACGCAGATCTACGCTGCTATACGCAGGTATACGCAGGTCTACGCAGATAAACGCAGATCTACGCAGATATACGCCAAATTACGCAAATATGCGCAGATCTACGCAAATATACTTAGATCTGCGTAGATATACGCAGGTATACGTGGGTTTACGCAGATATACGCAGGCTTACGCATATTTATACAAAGTTCTACGTAGATAAGCGGTTGGATACGCAGATATACGCAGATAGAAAACTATCATGATAGAAAACTCTCATGATAGAAAACTGATAGAAAACTATTGTGATAGAAAACTATCATGATAGAAAACTATCATGATAGAAAACTATCGTGATAGAAAACTATCATGATAGAAAACTATCATGATAGAAAACTATCATGATAGAAAACTACCATGATAGAAAACTATCATGATAGAAAACTATCATGAAAGAAAACTATCGTGATAGAAAACTATCATGATAGGAAACTATCGTGATAGAAAACTATCATGATAGAAAACTATCTACGCAGATATACGCCAAATTACGCAAATATGCGCAGATCTACGCAAATATACTTAGATCTGCGTAGATATACGCAGGTCTACGTGGGTTTACGCAGGTATACGCAGGCTTACGCATATTTATACAAAGTTCTACGTAGATAAGCGGTTGGATACGCAGATATACGCAGATAGAAAACTATCATGATAGAAAACTCTCATGATAGAAAACTGATAGAAAACTATTGTGATAGAAAACTATCATGATAGAAAACTATCATGATAGAAAACTATCGTGATAGAAAACTATCATGATAGAAAACTATCATGATAGAAAACTATCATGATAGAAAACTATCATGATATAAAAACCATCTTGATAGAAAGCTATCATGATAGAAAACTATCGTGATAGAAAACTTTCATGATAGAAAACTATCATGAGAGAAAACTATCGTGATAGAAAACTATCATGATAGAAAATTATCATGATAGAAAACTATCGTGATAGAAAACTATCGTGATAGAAAACTATCATGAAAGAAAACTATCATGATAGAAAACTCTCATGATAGAAAACTATCATGAAAGAAAACTATCGTGATAGAAAAATATCATGATAGAAAACTATCGTGATAGAAAACTATCATGATAGAAAACTATCATGATAGAAAACTATTATGATAGAAAACTATTGTGATAGAAAACTATCATGATAGAAAACTATCATGATAGAAAACTATCATGATAGAAAACTATCATGATAGAAAGCTATTGTGATAGAAAACTATCATGATAGAAAACTATCGTGATAGAAAACTATCATGAAAGAAAACTATCATGATAGAAAACTCTCATGATAGAAAACTATCATGAAAGAAAACTATCGTGATAGAAAAATATCATGATAGAAAATTATCATGATAGAAAACTATCGTGATAGAAAACTATCATGATAGAAAACTATCGTGATTGAAAACTAACATGATAGAAAACTATCTTGATAGAAAACTATCATGATAGAAAACTATCATGATAGAAAACTATCATGATAGAAAACTATCATGATAGAAAACTATGATGATAGAAAACTATCGCGATAGAAAACTATCATGATAGAAAACTATCATGATAGAAAACTATCATGATAGAAAACTATCATGATAGAAAACTATCATGATAGAAAACTACCGCGATAGAAAACTATCATGATAGAAAACTATCATGATAGAAAACAATCATGATAGAAAACTATCAGGATAGAAAACTATCATGATAGAAAACTATCATGATAGAAAACTATCATCATAGAAAACTATCATGATAGAAAACTATCATGATAGAAAACTATCGCGATAGAAAACTATCATGATAGAAAACTATCATGATAGAAAACTATCATGATAGAAAATCATCGTGATAGAAAACTTACATGATAGAAAACTATCGTGATAGAAAACTATCATGATAGAAAACTATCATGATAGAAAACTATCATGATAGAAAACTATCAGGATAGAAAATCATCGTGATAGAAAACTTACATGATAGAAAACTATCGTGATAAAAAACTATCATGATAGAAAACTATCATGATAGAAAACTATCATGATAGAAAACTATCATGATAGAAAACTATCGCGATAGAAAACTATCATGATAGAAAACTATCATGATAGAAAACTATCATGATAGAAAACTATCATGATAGAAAACTATCAGGATAGAAAACTATCATGATAGAAAACTATCATGATAGAAAACTATCATGATAGAAAACTATCATGATAGAAAACTATCTTGATAGAAAACTATCGCGATAGAAAACTATCATGATAGAAAACTATCATGATAGAAAACTATCATGATAGAAAACTATCGTGATAGAAAACTATCATGATAGAAAACTATCATGATAGAAAACTATCGTGATAGAAAGCTTCACAGATATACGCATATCTACGCTGATATACGCAAGTTAACGCAGGTCTAAGCAGATATACAGAGATCTACGCATATAACCGCGGGTATACGCAGGACATACGCAGATATACGCTGGTCTATGTAGATATACGCAGATGTACGCAGATATACGCCAAACAGATACACGCAGATCTACGCAAATCAACGCAGACATACGCAGATATACGCAGGTCGATGCAGATGTACGCAGAGCTTCGATGATGTACGCAGATTACTGCCAGGCTACGCAGTAATACGCAGATCTACGCAGATGTACGCAGATATACGCCAATTAACGCTTACGCAGATCTAGGCAAATATTTGCAAATCTACGTAAATATACGCAGCTATACGCAGTCTAGCTAGTCTATATGCAGGTATACGCAGGATGGCAGATAAGCGGTTGGACACGCAGATCTGTGCACATATACGCAGATATACTAGAAAACTATCATGCATGTTGCATGTTATATGTTGCATGTTGCATGAAAGAAAACTATAATGATGGAAAACTATCATGATATAAAACTATCATGATAGAAAACTATCATGATAGAACACTATCGTGATAGAAAGCTTCGCAGATATACGCAGATCTACGCTGCTATACGCAGGTATACGCAGGTCTACGCAGATAAACGAAGATTTACGCAGATCTACGCAGATCTACGCAGATCTACGCAGATGTACGCAGATATACGCCAAATTACGCAAATATGCGCAGATCTACGCAAATATACTTAGATCTGCGTAGATATACGCCGGTCTACGAGGGTTTACGCAGGTATACGCAGGCTTACGAATATTTATACAAAGTTCTACGTAGATAAGCGGTTGGATACGCAGATATATGCAAATAGAAAACTATCATGATAGAAAACTCTCATGATAGAAAACTGATAGAAAATTATCATGATAGAAAACTATCATGATAGAAAACTATCGTGATAGAAAACTATCGTGATAGAAAACTATCATGATATAAAACTATCATGATAGAAAACTATCATGATAGAAAACTATCATGATAGAAAACTATCATGATAGAAAACTCTCATGATAGAAAACTATCATGATAGAAAACTATCGTGATAGAAAATTATCATGATAGAAAACTATCGTGATAGAAAACTATCATGATAGAAAACTATCATGATAGAAAACTATCATGATAGAAAACTATCATGATAGAAAACTATCGTGATAGAAAACTATCATGATAGAAAACTATCGTGATAGAAAACTATCATGATAGAAAACTATCGTGATAGAAAACTATCATGATAGAAAACTATCGTGATAGAAAACTATCATGATAGAAACCTATCGCGATAGAAAACTATCATGATAGAAAACTATCATGATAGAAAACTCTCATGATAGAAAACTATCATGATAGAAAACTATCGTGATAGAAAATTATCATGATAGAAAACTATCGTGATAGAAAACTATCATGATAGAAAACTATCATGATAGAAAACTATCGCGATAGAAAACTATCATGATAGAAAACTATCATGATAGAAAACTATCATGATAGAAAACTATCGTGATAGAAAACTATCATGATAGAAAACTATCATGATAGAAAACTATCGTGATAGAAAACTATCATGATAGAAAACTATCATGATAGAAAACTATCGTGATAGAAAACTATCATGATAGAAAACTATCATGATAGAAAACTATCATGATAGAAAACTATCAGGATAGAAAACTATCATGATAGAAAACTATCGCGATAGAAAACTATCATGATAGAAAACTATCATGATAGAAAACTATCATGATAGAAAACTATCATGATAGAAAACTATCATGATAGAAAACTATCGCGATAGAAAACTATCATGATAGAAAACTATCATGATAGAAAACTATCATGATAGAAAACTATCATGATAGAAGACTATCATGATAGAAAACTATCGCGATAGAAAACTATCATGATAGAAAACTATCATGATAGAAAACTATCATGATAGAAAACTATCAGGATAGAAAACTATCATGATAGAAAACTATCATGATAGAAAACTATCATGATAGAAAACTATCATGATAGAAAACTATCATGATAGAAAACTATCGCGATAGAAATCTATCATGATAGAAAACTATCATGATAGAAAACTATCATGATAGAAAACTATCGTGATAGAAAACTATCATGATAGAAAACTATCATGATAGAAAACTATCGTGATAGAAAGCTTCACAGATATACGCATATCTACGCTGATATACGCAAGTTTACGCAGGTCTAAGCAGATATACGCAGATCTACGCATATAACCACGGGTATACGCAGGACATACGCAGATATACGCTGGTCTATGTAGATATACGCAGATGAACGCAGATATACGCCAAACAGATACACGCAGTTCTACGCAAATCCACGCAGACATACGCAGATATACGCAGGTCGACGCAGATGTACGCAGAGCTTCGGTGATGTACGCAGATTACTGCCAGGTTACGCAGTAATACGCAGATCTACGCAGATGTACGCAGATATACGCCAATTAACGCATACGCAGATCTAGGCAAATATTCGCAAATCTACGTAAATATACGCAGCTATACGCAGTCTAGCTAGTCTATATGCAGGTATACGCAGGATAGCAGATAAGCGGTTGGACACGCAGATATACGCAGATCTGTGCACATATACGCAGATATACTAGAAAACTATCATGCATGTTGCATGTTGCATGATAGAAAACTATAATGATGGAAAACTATCATGATATAAAACTATCATGATAGAAAACTATCATGATAGAACACTATCGTGATAGAAAGCCTCGCAGATATACGCAGATCTACGCTGCTATACGCAGGTATACGCAGGTCTACGCAGATAAACGCAGATCTACGCAGATCTACGCAGATCTACGCAGATCTACGCAGATCTACGCAGATCTACGCAGATCTACGCAGATCTACGCAGATGTACGCAGATATACGCCAAATTACGCAAATATGCGCAGATCTACGCAAATATACTTAGGTCTGCGTAGATATACGCAGGTCTACGTGGGTTTACGCAGGTATACGCAGGCTTACGCATATTTATACAAAGTTCTACGTAGATAAGCGGTTGGATACGCAGATATACGCAGATAGAAAACTATCATGATAGAAAACTCTCATGATAGAAAACTGATAGAAAACTATTGTGATAGAAAACTATCATGATAGAAAACTATCATGATAGAAAACTATCGTGATAGAAAACTATCATGATAGAAAACTATCGTGATAGAAAACTATCATGAAAGGAAACTATCGTGATAGAAAACAATTATGATAGAAAACTATCATGATAGAAAACTATCGTGATAGAAAACTATCATGATAGAAAACTATCATGATAGAAAACTATCATGATAGAAAACTATCATGATAGAAAACTATCATGATAAAAAACTATCGTGATAGAAAACTATTATGATAGAAAACTATCATGATAGAAAACTATCATGATAGAAAACTATCATTATAGAAAACTATTGTGATAGAAAACTATCATGATAGAAAACTATCATGATAGAAATCTATCATGATAGAAAACTATCATGATAGAAAACTATCGTGATAGAAAACTATCATGATAGAAAACTATCATGAAAGAAAACTATCATGATAGAAAACTATCATGATAGAAAACTATCATGATAGAAAACCATCATGATAGAAAGCTATCATGATAGAAAACTATCGTGATAGAAAACTTTCATGATAGAAAACTATCATGAAAGAAAACTATCATGATAGAAAACTATCATGATAGAAAACTATAATGATAGAAAACTATTGTGATAGAAAACCATCATGATAGAAAACTATCGTGATAAAAAACTATCATGATAGAAAACTATCATGATAGAAAACCATCATGATAGAAAGCTATCATGATAGAAAACTATCATGATAGAAAACTATCATGAAAGAAAACTATCATGATAGAAAACTATCATGATAGAAAACTATCATGATAGAAAACTATCATGATAGAAAACTATCATGATAGAAAACTATCATGATAAAAAACTATCGTGATAGAAAACTATTATGATAGAAAACTATCATGATAGAAAACTATCATGATAGAAAACTATTATGATAGAAAACTATCATGATAGAAAACTATCATGATAGAAAACTATCATTATAGAAAACTATTGTGATAGAAAACTATCATGATAGAAAACTATCATGATAGAAAACTATCGTGATAGAAAACTATCATGAAAGGAAACTATCGTGATAGAAAACAATTATGATAGAAAACTATCATGATAGAAAACTATCGTGATAGAAAACTATCATGATAGAAAACTATCATGATAGAAAACTATCATGATAGAAAACTATCATGATAGAAAACTATCATGATAGAAAACTATCATGATAGAAAACTATCATGATAGAAAACTATCATGATAAAAAACTATCGTGATAGAAAACTATTATGATAGAAAACTATCATGATAGAAAACTATCATGATAGAAAACTATCATTATAGAAAACTATTGTGATAGAAAACTATCATGATAGAAAACTATCATGATAGAAAACCATCATGATAGAAAGCTATCATTATAGAAAACTATTGTGATAGAAAACTATCATGATAGAAAACTATCATGATAGAAATTTATCGTGATAGAAAACTATCGTGATAGAAAACTATCACGATAGAGAACTATCATGATAGAAAACTCTCATGATAGAAAACTATCATGAAAGAAAACTATCGTGATAGAAAAATATCATGATAGAAAACTATCGTGATAGAGAACTATCATGATAGAAAACTATAATGATAGAAAACTATTGTGATAGAAAACCATCATGATAGAAAACTATCGTGATAAAAAACTATCATGATAGAAAACTATAGTGATAGAAAACTATGGTGATAGAAAACTACCATGATAGAAAACAATCATGATAAAAAACTCTCATGATAGAAAACCTTCATGATAGAAAACTATCGTGATAGAAAAATTTACAGATTTCACTCCTTGAGTAACGATGGGGACATTGAAAATGACTTGCTAATGCTAGATAAATCCTTAATCTTTATAATTTATACAATCTTTTTTCTCTTTTAAATTTTATCTTTACCAATTTATTCATACATATCAATTTAGTTCATCTTTTTTATGAAGACCAATCCAAACATTATATTGAACTAAGAAAACTTAAAATTTGTTAAACAAACTTTATTCGCACTTCCATCTTTACTTGCGCTTAGTTACACCAAATTGTTTTTTTTTCTTCAGCTTTAAAAATAATTAAGGAAGGATAATTTTTAAGCCGTTAATCCAACAAAAATCGGAGCTCTTAATTGCTTAATACATACATTTAATTTTCCCTCCGTTTTATCTTCAACCAAATTTGGATTCTTCCCTAAGCGCAAAATGATGTTAGCATATGTATAACTACTTTTTTTTCCTATTTCGTCCTGTATTCGTTTTTCGTTTTCCAAAATCACGTTTTTTGTAACACTAAATAAAATTATATTTTCCAAAAAACAAATATTTAATGTTGGTAGTTGTTACCTCTCCCCAAAATTTGTCTTCTCTTATTCCCACTGTAATTTTTTTTTTATTTTGTTTCATTTTCAAATATACAAAAGAGGTGTTTTCTTTTTGTTATTTTATTGACCCACATAAATTATTTTCCCGCTTGTCTTCTAATCTAATATTTTTCATTTACTTCGTGCGGTACCTTACTTTTTTCTTTTTGATTTAGCTTTGTGGTAGCACCAAACAAAAATTAAAAATTTCTACACCTATTGCTTGTTTATTTCGGTCTGTATTTGAATAGATTTTTCCTAACTCGTGTAACTGTTTAATTGTGGTAGGCAACGCTAACTTATATTTGATTTTCCCTCAAATATATGCCTACAAACGAATTTTCAACGCTGCTGTTTGGTACGTGTCAGAAAAATTCTATTTTTCTTATGCCCTTTCTAGTTTTTTTTTTAAATTTTGGGGTTTATTACGAGTCTTTTCGAAAAAATTCGGCAAGACAAAAGTCAACCAAAAATTCTTGATGGACTTAAAATTTCTATCAAATAGGAAAATATTTACTAATACAAATTAGTAATAACGATAAATCGACTTTTAGTCTAATCAACCAGTCTGTTTTGAAGAGACTCTTGCAATACGGTCCTTTATTGCATTTTCAAAAAGAGGCTGGTTGTGACCCACACTAGTAACTTCCAATTTGTGGTGCCCCGGAAGCTAGAGGTCCAATGTTATTTTTTTGTATTCAACAATTTTTGGTATAGTTTTTGTATTTTTTTTTTGCATTAAAAAAAAAAACAGTTTGTTGAATTATTATACAAAACCTACCGATTGTCAATTATAATCTAGTACATACATATATAGAAGCCCGAAACCAATATGATTATTTTTTCCTAACATATTCGAGACTAAAAACAATTCAACATTTTTTGGTAAGGTTTTTTGTAGTTTTTTTGCTTAAAAAACTGGTTATGGGATATTTTTACAAATCCTTATTTATAGAAAAAAAATACCCAAAAGCTAATATCATTGTTTGTTCTCAAGATATTTGGGACGAACAAAAATTTTCTACAATTTTGTTAAGTTTCTTGTAATTTTTTCGATAAAAATAATTATTTGTTGAATATTTTTACAAATTTTATCAATCATTTATTATAAACTCATTTAAAGAATAAAATTAGCCTGAAGTCAATATCATTGTTTGTTCTCAAAATATTTGAGATGAAAAAATATTTTCCACAATTTTTGGTGAAGTACCTATCTTGTAGTTCTTTTTCACTTAAAAAAAAAAACTTTTTGTTGAATTTTTTTATAAATCCTATCAATTATCAATTCTAAGCTAGTGTGTGGACTTAAATTAACCCGATGTCATGTCATTATCTGTTCTCAAGATTTTTGAGGCAAAAACCAATTTTTTAATAATTAGTGTGTAGAATTGCTTGCAGTTTTTCGCTTAAAAAAAACTATTAATTCAATATTTTTTAAAATTTTATCAATTTGTATCTATAAACTAGCGTATAAAATAAAATAACCTCGAAGCCAATATCATTGTTTGTTGTCAAGATATTTAAGCCAAACAACTTTTTTCAACAATTTTCATCTACATTTTTTTATTAAAAAAAAACTATAAGTTGATATACTTCTATATTTTAATCAATTCCTTATTACGTCAATTTGCGTAGAATAAAATTAACCTGAATTCAATTTGTTCTCGAGATATCTGAGACTAAGGAAATTTGAACTGCTTCTTGAATTTATTGAAAGGTCCTTTCTGCTTGTAATGAAACTACTATGTATACAATAAAATCCATCCGAAGTCGATATCTTAATTCGTCCTTGAGATACGGTGAACAAAAAAAGCAAAGGAACGTACGAACACACACAGACATCTCTCTACAAAAATGGAATCCGATTCTAGGGAGCGAAACGTGAAGATATGTTAAATTTTTTATTTTGACAAATCGGACCATTTACAATAACTTCCAATGGGAAGTTAAAAAATTATAACTTTTTTATGTTTTAGTTTTGTGATTTTATTGACCTATATTTGTATTCCCACTTGTAGGTATTCTTATTTCATATTTTTCATTTTCTTCGTTAATCCATCTAATCATAGCTAAACAAAACACAACAGTAAAATAATAAACAAACAAAAAACCCCCAACAAATATCCTAACGAACCTACCTGAAAACTAAACATCCCACATGCATTCTATCCTACTTACCTTTCACGCACATCGCATTCTATACTATTAATAAAAAAAATATTTACCGGCAAGCAGCGCAACAAACCTCCCAACTCCAAGGCATCTTTGCAACTGAAGACAGACTGAACACTGAAATGAACAGTCTCTTATAATAAACTACTAGACAGATATCAGGGATGAAATCGTGTTTCAGCAATGTATCAAAATATAAAAGGAAAGTGTATCGAATTGTACTTTTTGATTTGATTTGATAATATTTTGTCCACATTTGCTGTTGTATGAACGTATGTAATATTTCTATATCCAAATAATTAAAAAACAACTTAGCTGTTTATGTTAATTAACATATAAGGTACATACATACTTACATATGCGAAACTTTTATAACAAAACTGTAGGAATTTGTTGCAATACCCTTCGATTTTGCGAGATTTAAATTTTATAAATTTAATGTTTTCGATTTTTAATTGCGAGATTGTTGAAACCGGTATTTTGTAGATGCCATTTTCTCGAACAAACTGTATTAATCATTTTTATTTCTTCTGTTATATCGATGTCAGCCTCGGTTCACAGTATACATTTTGTGAGGTCAGATGATTTTCTTTTTAATTTACTTTATCTTTTTCGTTGAATGCAAAAGTGGAGTACTTTAGCAAAGTGGAGTGTATCGAAAAAAGTACAATCTTATCGACTTTTGCAACCCTGGAAGAGATAGAAAGAAATCTTGAATGAACTATGGCACTATATTTTTGTGCTCTGTTTATTTGGGCTGTTTGTCCGCACAAAAACTTGCAAATCGACGACGACGAATTTTAGGAATATTGATTAAAGATTTAGTACCACTTTTTAATTAATTGTATTTTCGATTTGTGAAGCTTATATAGAACGTACAGCAACGTATGATATATCAAAATAATTGTCAATTATTCAAGCTGCTAATAAAACAAAAACTAATTGTCTAGGTGCACAGATTAAAGAGTTAGTAGGTGATATGTAAATGAACAGAAATATGTTATTATCTCGGCTTAGGTACGATTAAAAAAATCAAATTTTACATGTTATATGTGAATCTATATAATCTATCTCCGGTATGAATTTGAGATTTTTAAATGCAACCATTTAAAAGATAAAAAATAATAACTGCGAAAAATCGATCAACAAAAATTATATAAAATATATAAAATATAAAAAAATACTAGGTATCAAAATTTCCTGAAACGAAACAATTTGTTATTTATTATCTTTCTTAAACTATACAATTTAGTACAATCAGCCTTAACTCTGATGTGTAGCATTTGTGAGCCATCTTTTTTATAACTTTGAACTTACAACCAATAATATCTCACTTTTTAGATTTTTTGAAATTGCAAAATATATGTACAAAATTGTTATATTAAACTTAACCATCGATAAACAAAAAAAAATATTACTCTGGCACTTCTCATTTGTTTTCTTTTTTTGTTCGACCATTTCACATAAAACCATATTTTAAAAAACGTCATATTGCACCTCTACATTATTTTCCTATCATAAACATTTTCAAAAAATTTCCAACGCTTAGATTTAGTTTTAGAAGCACAATGCACTGCTGAGTGCTGACTGCACTAGCTCTTGCATTTTATAATTATAGTAATATGTATAGTTAAAACTTATATTGTTCACTTTAGAAACACCAACCAAAAATTCAACCGTACCCTCCCTATCCGCCTGCAATCATCTTCCATACATATTTGTTCATTCCAAAATGAATGGTAACACCACCAAAAATTCGATCTTATCCCCCATATACGCCAGCGTTCATCTCATATTACCATTGTTCAATTTATTCATTTTAGTAACACCACCAAAAATTCGATCTTATCCCCCTTATACGCCATCGTTCATCTCATATACACACTTGTTCACTTTATTCATTTTAGTAACACCATAATTTACTCAAAACGACCCTATAAACATTTTCAATGTTAAAATATCATGATAGAAAACTATCGTGATAGAAAACTATCATGATAGAAAACTATCATGATAGAAAACTATCATGATAGAAAACTATTATGATAGAAAACTATCATGATAGAAAACTATCGTGATAGAAAACTATCGTGATAGAAAACTATCATGATAGAAAACTATCATGATAGAAAACTATTATGATAGAAAACTATCATGATAGAAAAATATCATGATAGAAAACTATCGTGATAGAAAACTATCATGAAAGAAAACTATCGCCATAGAAAACTATCATGATAGAAAACTATCATGATAGAAAACTATCGTGATAGAAAACTATCATGATAGAAAACTATCGTGATTGAAACAATCATGATAGAAAACTATCATGATAGAAAACTATCATGATAGAAAACTATCATGATAGAAAATTATCATGATAGAAAATTATCATGATAGAAAACTATGGTGATAGAAAACTATCGTGATAGAAAAATATCATGATAGAAAACTATCGTGATAGAAAACTATCATGATAGAAAACTATCATGATAGAAAACTATCATGATAGAAAACTATTATGATAGAAAACTATCATGATAGAAAACTATCATGATAGAAAACTATCATGATAGAAAACTCTCATGATAGAAAACTATCATGATAGAAAACTATCGTGATAGAAAACTATCATGATAGAAAACTATCGTGATTGAAACAATCATGATAGAAAACTATCATGATAGAAAACTATCATGATAGAAAACTATCATGATAGAAAATTATCATGATAGAAAACTATCATGATATAAAACTTTCATGATAGAAAACTATCATGATAGAAAACTATCGTGATAGAAAACTATCATGATAGAAAACTATCATGATAGAAAACTATCATGATAGAAAACTATCATGATAGAAAACTATCATGATAGAAAACTATCATGATAGAAAACTATCATGATAGAAAACTATCATGATAGAAAACTATCATGATAGAAAACTATCATGATAGAAAACTATCATGATAGAAAACTATCGTGATAGAAAACTATCATGATAGAAAACTATCGTGATAGAAAACTATCATGATAGAAAACTTTCCTGATAGAAAACTATCGTGATAGAAAACTATCATGATAGAAAACAATCATGATAGAAAACTCTCATGATAGAAAACTATCATGATAGAAAACTATCGTGATAGAAAATTATCATGATAGAAAACTATCGTGATAGAAAACTATCGTGATAGAAAACTATCATGATAGAAAACTATCATGATAGAAAACTATCATGATAGAAAACTATCATGATAGAAAACTATCGTGATAGAAAACTATCATGATAGAAAACTATCGTGATAGAAAACTATCATGATAGAAAACTATCGTGATAGAAAACTATCATGATAGAAAACTATCGTGATAGAAAACTATCATGATAGAAAACTATCATGATAGAAAACTATCATGATAGAAAACTATCATGATAGAAAACTATCGTGATAGAAAACTATCATGATAGAAAACTATCGTGATAGAAAACTATCATGATAGAAACCTATCGTGATAGAAAACTATCATAATAGAAAACTATCATGATAGAAAACTATCATGATAGAAAACACGCAGATATACGCAGATCTGTGCACTTATACGCAGATATACTAGAAAACTATCATGCATGTTGCATGTTATATGTTGCATGTTGCATGAAAGAAAACTATAATGATGGAAAACTATCATGATATAAAACTATCATGATAGAAAACTATCATGATAGAACACTATCGTGATAGAAAGCTTCGCAGATATACGCAGATCTACGCTGCTATACGCAGGTATACGCAGGTCTACGCAGATAAACGAAGATTTACGCAGATCTACGCAGATCTACGCAGATGTACGCAGATATACGCCAAATTACGCCAGTATGCGCAGATCTACGCAAATATACTTAGATCTGCGTAGATATACGCCGGTCTACGTGGGTTTACGCAGGTATACGCAGGCTTACGAATATTTATACAAAGTTCTACGTAGATAAGCGGTTGGATACGCAGATATATGCAAATAGAAAACTATCATGATAGAAAACTCTCATGATGGAAAACTGATAGAAAATTATCATGATAGAAAACTATCATGATAGAAAACTATCGTGATAGAAAACTATCGTGATAGAAAACTATCATGATATAAAACTATCATGATAGAAAACTATCATGATAGAAAACTATCATGATAGATAACTATCATGATAGAAAACTCTCATGATAGAAAACTATCATGATAGAAAACTATCGTGATAGAAAATTATCATGATAGAAAACTATCGTGATAGAAAACTATCATGATAGAAAACTATCATGATAGAAAACTATCATGATAGAAAACTATCATGATAGAAAACTATCGTGATAGAAAACTATCATGATAGAAAACTATCGTGATAGAAAACTATCATGATGGAAAACTATCGTGATAGAAAACTATCATGATAGAAAACTATCGTGATAGAAAACTATCATGATAGAAACCTATCGTGATAGAAAACTATCATAATAGAAAACTATCATGATAGAAAACTATCATGATAGAAAACTATCATGATAGAAAACTATCATGATAGAAAACTATCATGATAGAAAACTATCATGATAGAAAACTATCATGATAGAAAACTATCATGATAGAAAACTATCGCGATAGAAAACTATCATGATAGAAAACTATCATGATAGAAAACTATCATGATAGAAAACTATCATGATAGAAAACTATCATGATAGAAAACTATCATGATAGAAAACTATCGTGATAGAAAACTATCATGATAGAAAACTATCATGATAGAAAACTATCGTGATAGAAAACTATCATGATAGAAAACTATCATGATAGAAAACTATCATGATAGAAAACTATCAGGATAGAAAACTATCATGATAGAAAACTATCGCGATAGAAAACTATCATGATAGAAAACTATCATGATAGAAAACTATCATGATAGAAAACTATCATGATAGAAAACTATCGCGATAGAAAACTATCATGATAGAAAACTATCATGATAGAAAACTATCATGATAGAAGACTATCATGATAGAAAACTATCGCGATAGAAAACTATCATGATAGAAAACTATCATGATAGAAAACTATCATGATAGAAAACTATCAGGATAGAAAACTATCATGATAGAAAACTATCATGATAGAAAACTATCATGATAGAAAACTATCATGATAGAAAACTATCATGATAGAAAACTATCGCGATAGAAAACTATCATGATAGAAAACTATCATGATAGAAAACTATCATGATAGAAAACTATCGTGATAGAAAACTATCATGATAGAAAACTATCATGATAGAAAACTATCGTGATAGAAAGCTTCACAGATATACGCATATCTACGCTGATATACGCAAGTTTACGCAGGTCTAAGCAGATATGCGCAGATCTACGCATATAACCACGGGTATACGCAGGACATACGCAGATATACGCTGGTCTATGTAGATATACGCAGATGTACGCAGATATACGCCAAACAGATACACGCAGATCTACGCAAATCCACGCAGACATACGCAGATAAACGCAGGTCGACGCAGATGTACGCAGAGCTTCGGTGATGTACGCAGATTACTGCCAGGTTACGCAGATCTACGCAGATGTACGCAGATATACGCCAATTGACGCATACGCAGATCTAGGCAAATATTCGCAAATCTACGTAAATATACGCAGCTATACGCAGTCTAGCTAGTCTATATGCAGGTATACGCAGGATAGCAGATAAGCGGTTGGACACGCAGATATACGCAGATCTGTGCACATATACGCAGATATACTAGAAAACTATCATGCATGTTGCATGTTATATGTTGCATGTTGCATGATAGAAAACTATAATGATGGAAAAATATCATGATATAAAACTATCATGATAGAAAACTATCATGATAGAACACTATCATGATAGAAAGCTTCGCAGATATACGCAGATCTACGCTGCTATACGCAGGTATACGCAGGTCTACGCAGATAAACGCAGATCTACGCAGATCTACGCAGATCTACGCAGATCTACGAAGATCTACGCAGATGTACGCAGATATACGCCAAATTACGCAAATATGCGCAGATCTACGCAAATATACTTAGATCTGCGTAGATATACGCAGGTCTACGTGGGTTTACGCAGGTATACGCAGGCTTACGCATATTTATACAAAGTTCTACGTAGATAAGCGGTTGGATACGCAGATATACGCAGATAGAAAACTATCATGATAGAAAACTCTCATTATAGAAAACTGATAGAAAACTATTGTGATAGAAAACTATCATGATAGAAAACTATCATGATAGAAAACTATCGTGATAGAAAACTATCATGATAGAAAACTATCGTGATAGAAAACTATCATGAAAGGAAACTATCGTGATAGAAAACTTTCCTGATAGAAAACTATCGTGATAGAAAACTATCATGATAGAAAACTATCATGATAGAAAACTCTCATGATAGAAAACTATCATGATAGAAAACTATCGTGATAGAAAATTATCATGATAGAAAACTATCGTGATAGAAAACTATCGTGATAGAAAACTATCATGATAGAAAACTATCATGATAGAAAACTATCGTGATAGAAAACTATCGTGATAGAAAACTTACATGATAGAAAACTATCGTGATAGAAAACTATCATGATAGAAAACTATCATGATAGAAAACTATCATGATAGAAAACTATCATGATAGAAAACTATCATGATAGAAAACTATCGTGATAGAAAACTTACATGATAGAAAACTATCGTGATAGAAAACTATCATGATAGAAAACTATCATGATAGAAAACTATCATGATAGAAAACTATCATGATAGAAAACTATCGCGATAGAAAACTATCATGATAGAAAACTATCATGATAGAAAACTATCATGATAGAAAACTATCATGATAGAAAACTATCGTGATAGAAAACTATCATGATAGAAAACTATCGTGATAGAAAACTTACATGATAGAAAACTATCGTGATAGAAAACTATCATGATAGAAAACTATCATGATAGAAAACTATCATGATAGAAAACTATCATGATAGAAAACTATCATGATAGAAAACTATCGCGATAGAAAACTATCATGATAGAAAACTATCGTGATAGAAAACTTACATGATAGAAAACTATCGTGATAGAAAACTATCATGATAGAAAACTATCATGATAGAAAACTATCATGATAGAAAACTATCATGATAGAAAACTATCATGATAGAAAACTATCATGATAGAAAACTATCATGATAGAAAACTATCATGATAGAAAACTATCATGATAGAAAACTATCATGATAGAAAACTATCGCGATAGAAATTTATCATGATAGAAAACTATCATGATAGAAAACTATCATGATAGAAAACTATCATGATAGAAAACTATCGTGATAGAAAACTGTCATGATAGAAAACTATCATGATAGAAAACTATCGTGATAGAAAGCTTCACAGATATACGCATATCTACGCTGATATACGCAAGTTTACGCAGGTCTTAGCAGATATACGCAGATCTACGCATATAACCACGGGTATACGCAGGACATACGCAGATTTACGCTGGTCTTTGTAGATATTCGCAGATGTACGCAGATACACGCCAAACAGATACACGCAGATCTACGCAAATCAACGCAGACATACGCAGATATACGCAGGTCGACGCAGATGTACGCAGAGCTTCGATGATGTACGCAGATTACTGCCAGGCTACGCAGTAATACGCAGATCTACGCAGATGTACGCAGATATATGCCAATTAACGCATACGCAGATCTAGGCAAATATTCGCAAATCTACGTAAATATACGCAGCTATACGCAGTCTAGCTAGTCTATATGCAGGTATACGCAGGATAGCAGATAAGCGGTTGGACACGCAGATATACGCAGATCTGTGCACATATACGCAGATATACTAGAAAACTATCATGCATGTTGCATGTTATATGTTGCATGTTGCATGATAGAAAACTATAATGATGGAAAACTATCATGATATAAAACTACCATGATAGAAAACTATCATGATAGAACACTATTGTGATAGAAAGCTTCGCAGATATACGCAGATCTACGCTGCTATACGCAGGTATACGCAAGTCTACGCAGATAAACGAAGATTTACGCAGATCTACGCAGATCTACGCAGATCTACGCAGATGTACGCAGATATACGCCAAATTACGCAAATGTGCGCAGATCTACGCAAATATACTTAGATCTGCGTAGATATACGCCGGTCTACGTGGGTTTACGCAGGTATACGCAGGCTTACGAATATTTATACAAAGTTCTACGTAGATAAGCGGTTGGATACGCAGATATATGCAAATAGAAAACTATCGTGATAGAAAACTCTCATGATAGAAAACTGATAGAAAATTATCATGATAGAAAACTATCATGATAGAAAACTATCGTGATAGAAAACTATCGTGATAGAAAACTATCATGATATAAAACTATCATGATAGAAAACTATCATGATAGAAAACTATCATGATAGAAAACTATCATGATAGAAAACTCTCATGATAGAAAACTATCATGATAGAAAACTATCGTGATAGAAAATTATCATGATAGAAAACTATCGTGATAGAAAACTATCATGATAGAAAACTATCATGATAGAAAACTATCATGATAGAAAACTATCATGATAGAAAACTATCGTGATAGAAAACTATCATGATAGAAAACTATCGTGATAGAAAACTATCATGATAGAAAACTATCGTGATAGAAAACTATCATGATAGAAAACTATCGTGATAGAAAACTATCATGATAGAAACCTATCGTGATAGAAAACTATCATAATAGAAAACTATCATGATAGAAAACTATCATGATAGAAAACTATCATGATAGAAAACTATCATGATAGAAAACTATCATGATAGAAAACTATCATGATAGAAAACTATCATGATAGAAAACTATCATGATAGAAAACTTTCATGATAGAAAACTATCGCGATAGAAAACTATCATGATAGAAAACTATCATGATAGAAAACTATCATGATAGAAAACTATCGTGATAGAAAACTATCATGATAGAAAACTATCATGAAAGAAAACTATCGTGATAGAAAACTATCATGATAGAAAACTATCATGATAGAAAACTATCGTGATAGAAAACTATCATGATAGAAAACTATCATGATAGAAAACTATCGTGATAGAAAACTATCATGATAGAAAACTATCATGATAGAAAACTATCATGATAGAAAACTATCATGATAGAAAACTATCGTGATAGAAAACTTACATGATAGAAAACTATCGTGATAGAAAACTATCATGATAGAAAACTATCATGATAGAAAACTATCATGATAGAAAACTATCAGGATAGAAAACTATCATGATAGAAAACTATCGCGATAGAAAACTATCATGATAGAAAACTATCATGATAGAAAACTATCATGATAGAAAACTATCATGATAGAAAACTATCGCGATAGAAAACTATCATGATAGAAAACTATCATGATAGAAAACTATCATGATAGAAAACTATCATGATAGAAAACTATCATGATAGAAAACTATCGTGATAGAAAACTTACATGATAGAAAACTATCGTGATAGAAAACTATCATGATAGAAAACTATCATGATAGAAAACTATCATGATAGAAAACTATCAGGATAGAAAACTATCATGATAGAAAACTATCGCGATAGAAAACTATCATGATAGAAAACTATCATGATAGAAAACTATCATGATAGAAAACTATCAGGATAGAAAACTATCATGATAGAAAACTATCATGATAGAAAACTATCATGATAGAAAACTATCATGATAGAAAACTATCATGATAGAAAACTATCGCGATAGAAAACTATCATGATAGAAAACTATCATGATAGAAAACTATCATGATAGAAAACTATCGTGATAGAAAACTATCATGATAGAAAACTATCATGATAGAAAACTATCGTGATAGAAAGCTTCACAGATATACGCATATCTACGCTGATATACGCAAGTTTACGCAGGTCTAAGCAGATATACGCAGATCTACGCATATAACCACGGGTATACGCAGGACATACGCAGATATACGCTGGTCTATGTAGATATACGCAGATGTACGCAGATATACGCCAAACAGATACACGCAGATCTACGCGAATCCACGCAGACATACGCAGATAAACGCAGGTCGACGCAGATGTACGCAGAGCTTCGGTGATGTACGGAGATTACTGCCAGGTTACGCAGTAATACGCAGATCTACGCAGATGTACGCAGATATACGCCAATTAACGCATACGCAGATCTAGGCAAATATTCGCAAATCTACGTAAATATACGCAGCTATACGCAGTCTAGCTAGTCTATATGCAGGTATACGCAGGATAGCAGATAAGCGGTTGGACACGCAGATATACGCAGATCTGTGCACATATACGCAGATATACTAGAAAACTATCATGCATGTTGCATGTTATATGTTGCATGTTGCATGATAGAAAACTATAATGATGGAAAACTATCATGATATAAAACTATCATGATAGAAAACTATCATGATAGAACACTATCGTGATAGAAAGCTTCGCATATATACGCAGATCTACGCTGCTATACGCAGGTATATTCAGGTCTACGCAGATAAACGCAGATCTACGCAGATCTACGCAGATCTACGCAGATGTACGCAGATAAACGCCAAACAGATACACGCAGATCTACGCAAATCAACGCAGACATACGCAGATTTACGCAGATCTACGCAGATCTACGCAGATGTACGCAGATATACGCCAAATAACGCAAATATGCGCAGATCTACGCAAATATACTTAGATCTGCGTAGATATACGCAGGTCTACGTGGGTTTACGCAGGTATACGCAGGCTTACGCATATTTATACCAAGTTCTACGTAGATAAGCGGTTGGATACGCAGATATATGCAGATAGAAAACTATCATGATAGAAAACTCTCATGATAGAAAACTGATGGAAAACTATCATGATAGAAAACTATCATGATAGAAAACTATCGTGATAGAAAACTATCATGATAGAAAACTATCGTGATAGAAAACTATCATGATATAAAACTATCATGATAGAAAACTATCATGATAGAAAACTATCATGATAGAAAACTATCATGATAGAAAACTGTCGTGATAGAAAACTATCATGATAGAAAACTATCGTGATAGAAAACTATCATGATAGAAAACTATCATGATAGAAAACTATCATGATAGAAAACTATCATGATAAAAAACTATCGTGATAGAAAACTATCATGATAGAAAACTATCATGATAGAAAACTATCATGATAGAAAACTATCATGATAGAAAACTATCATGATAGAAATCTATCATGATAGAAAACTATCATGATAGAAAACTATCGTGATAGAAAACACTATCATGATATAAAACTATCATGATAGAAAACTATCATGATAGAAAACTATCATGATAGAAAACTATCATGATAGAAAACTGTCGTGATAGAAAACTATCATGATAGAAAACTATCATGATAGAAAACTATCGTGATAGAAAACTATCATGATAGAAAACTATCATGATAGAAAACTATCATGATAGAAAACTATCGCGATAGAAAACTATCATGATAGAAAACTATCATGATAGAAAACTATCATGATAGAAAACTATCATGATAGAAAACTATCATGATAGAAAACTATCAAGATAGAAAACTTACATGATAGAAAACTATCGTGATAGAAAACTATCATGATAGAAAACTATCATAATAGAAAACTATCATGATAGAAAACTATCATGATAGAAAACTATCATGATAGAAAACTATCACGATAGAAAACTATCGCGATAGAAAACTATCATGATAGAAAACTATCATGATAGAAAACTATCATGATAGAAAACTATCGTGATAGAAAGCTTCACAGATATACACATATCTACGCTGATATACGCAAGTATACGCAGGTCTAAGCAGATATACGCAGATCTACGCATATAACCGCAGGTATACGCAGGACATACGCAGATATACGCTGGTCTATGTAGATATACGCAGATGTACGCAGATATACGCCAAACAGATACACGCAGATCTACGCAAATCAACGCAGACATACGCAGATATACGCAGGTCGACGCAGATATACGCAGAGCTTCGATGATGTACGCAGATTACTGCCAGGCTACGCAGTAATACGCAGATCTACGCAGATGTACGCAGATATACGCCAATTAACGCATACGCCCAACTAACAATTTAACTTGTTTAAGTGTTAATACAAGCTATTTTCTGGCTTGTATAATAACTTAAACAGACCTTATGCAAAGCATTTTGGCTGACATTAAACAAGCTATTTGATTCCCTTAAAACCTGTTATCGAAAGTGCTATACAATTAAATAGCTTCCTATCAACGGTGTAATAAAGCCTTAAAAAGGCAAAATATTGCTCTACTAAACAAGTTATTATACGAAAGCAAATGGCTTGTATAATAAGACCTTTGAAAGGCCATATATAGACTTTGCATTAAGGCCTTATAAAAGCCCCCCAATGCAGTTGTATTGAAAAAAAATTTGTTTGCTTTCAATTATTTAATTTAATATTTATTAATTTTATCGGTTTATTAACCACATGAGGAGGGCTGAACAGCGTTTTTCTTTGATCTGAAATGTGAAGAATTTTATTTTATATGAAAAAATTTTACTTTACCTAACATGACTTTTCCGAGGTTTGAACTCGCGTCCTTCCGGTTACCGATCCAGCGCGCTACCCACTAGGCCATCTCCAATTCAGAAAAGTCATGTACAAATTTTAATGAGTTGATACACTTCACGCTTAGGTCAAACCCGGAACAATTATTTTCCAGCAATATATGAGTAGTAAAGGCCATGTTTGGATTTATAAAAAAATTTGACACGAGATTTTAATCAATTCTTTTATTACGATATACCTATAAGAGAACACTTAAACCCACTATACGTTTAAAGATAAGTTAACTTCTTTATTGTCTGTACCTCGAACTAGCCTATACCGTAGGTACTGGGGCGATTTTCTTGAATCTCTGAATCTCAGTAGGTACCTACTATTTTTTTAAGATGAAGTTTGAGTATACAAGAACATACGCGGTTATGTTTAAATCTTTAACATTTTTTTCCATACATTCAATGACAAAAACTTTGATATTTTCAAATGAATGAATGATTGAAGAGATCACACGTTACCTATACCTACTTCGATTTCTATTGAACCAAAATTTTGATATTAAATTTTCTGGTCATTAGAAAGACAAAACTTAAATCCTTTTATTCTTACCTCTCGTTTTTAAGATTTGGGTAAATATTTATTTATAAATATAAAGTTAGGTTTAAAAACAACTTGAATTAAACAGCAAGTACGTGCGATTCATTCGTGTTTAACATTTAACATCTGTCACCAGCAAAACTAAATAGCTCATGAAAGAAAGCAATTATTTGAATACATTTGCTACTCACATTTTATAAAAACTATGTATTTCCTTACACAGAGGACAACATCTATGCATCTGTCAGAAGCAAAACGAAATAGCTCATGAAAGAAGGCAATCATTTATAAAAGTTTGCTACTACCATTTTATAAAAACTATATACTTTTTTACAGAGGCCAACATTTGGGCATCTGTCAGAGGCAAATCAAATAGCTCACGAAAGAAGGCAATCATTTCTAGAAGTTGGTTACCTACCAACATTTTATAAAAACTATACATTTCCTTACAGAAGGCAACATCTGTCACAAGCCAAACAAAGTAGTTCAAGAAAAAACACAAATTTCAATAGGTTTTTTTTTAACATTTTATTTCATATTTCAAAAATAATTACAAAAACATCAAATAAAACACAGTAGTTATAGATGATTTAATGCCGAATTCCTTACAACGATATCTGAACAATTTTTTGGATGGAAGATATTTATAGGAAATCAATTTTTTTGGAATTGTGTGTGTGCCATTTGACAGTAGAAAAAAATAAACAAACTTATGCGCATACAAACTCATAAAAAATATTCGGAAGTGCATTCATTTTTTTCGCGTAGTTCTGCTAGATTAAAAACATATACATTTACGAGAAAAGTCTTCAACAATAAACATTTATTTAAGTTAAAAAAAAAGACAACACAAACTAAATCAAGAAACACATCATTCGAGGAACACTTCGGCAGGCGCGCGCTTCATATCGTTAATCGACTTTCGGCACTTGAAAACGAATTTCATTTAATATTTTGATAACTTCTTATTAATTATTCACTAGTTTTTGATAAATACGTTTTTTAGTAATATATTTGTTTTTAATCTGTTGATATGAATGAGGAACACTATCGAATATTTGTTTAGCCCGCTGCAGAATACTTTCAACTACAGAGAAATGTCAAATCTTGCTGCTGTGTGTAACAACAAAAAGCTTATTTAAGCAAGCCGTATACAAAATGTTTTATTTACTTTCAGTAAAACAATTTGAACAGGCCTTAAACAGGCCTTTTTATACTAAAGCATACAAGTCTTGTATACTACTTGCCAATCTCAATTTAAAAGTCATTAAACAGGCTATTATCAAAAATTAATATTGGAAAACGGTTGGCTTGAATAAAAAAGCCTTATGTTAGTTCTATGCGAGCTATAGTTTACCAAATTCGAAAAATCGGACCTTATACAAGTTAAATTGTTAGTTGGGCGCAGATCTAGGCAAATATTCGCAAATCTACGTAAATAATACGCAGTCTAGCTAGTCTATATGCAGGTATACGCAGGATAGCAGATAAGCGGTTGGACACGCAGATATACGCAGATCTGTGCACATATACGCAGATATACTAGAAAACTATCATGCATGTTGAATGTTATATGTTGCATGTTGCATGATAGAAAACTATAATGATGGAAAACTATCATGATATAAAACTATCATGATAGAAAACTATCATGATAGAACACTATCGTGATAGAAAGCTTCGCAGATATACGCAGATCTACGCTGCTATACGCAGGTATACGCAGGTCTACGCAGATAAACGCAGATTTACGCAGATCTACGCAGATCTACGCAGATCTACGCAGATCTACGCAGATGTACGCAGATATACGCCAAACTACGCAAATATGCGCAGAACTACGCAAATATACTTAGATCTGCGTAGATATACGCAGGTCTACGTGGGTTTACGCAGGTATACGCAGGCTTACGCATATTTATACAAAGTTCTACGTAGATAAGCGGTTGGATACGCAGATATATGCAGATAGAAAACTATCATGATAGAAAACTCTTATGATAGAAAACTATCATGATAGAAAACTATCGTGATAGAAAACTATCATGATAGAAAACTATCATGATAGAAAACTATCATGATAGAAAACTATCATGATAGAAAACTATCATGATAGAAAACTATCATGATAGAAAACTATCATGATAGAAAACTATCGTGATAGAAAACTATCATGATAGAAAACTATCATGATAGAAAACTATCATGATAGAAAACTATCATGATAGAAAACTATCATGATAGAAAACTATCGTGATAGAAAACTTACATGATAGAAAACTATCCCCAACTAACAATTTAAGTTGTTTAAGTGTCAATACAAGCTATTTTCTGACTTGTCCAGAAACTTAAATTAGCCTTATGCAAATCATTTTGGCGCACATTGAAGAAGCTATCTGATTCCCTTAAAACCTTTCGTCACAAGTCCTATGCAATTAAATAGCTTTCCAACAATATTGTAAAAAGGTCTTAAAAAGACAAAATATTGCTCAACTAAACAAGTAAGGCTTGTATAATAAGGCATTGAATAGGCCATACAAACATTTTACATTTAGGCCATATAAAAGCCACTCAATGCAGGTGTAATAAAAGAAATTTGCTTGCTTGGAATTATTTTATTTGATTTTTATTATTTTTATTTTGTGAGTTTATTTTCTGTACGGGAGTTTGAATTGAATTGAATTCTGAATTACTTTTCCGAGGATTGAACTCGCATCCCTCCAATCACATATCCAGCACGCTACCCACTACGCCAATTCGTAATTCAGAAGGTGTATGCTAAAATTCTAATGAGTTGATACTTGTGCCTGTACAATCTTACCAGCAATATACAGGTAGTTAAGGTCACGTTTTGGATTTTAAAAAAATTTACTCCAGATTTTAATCCTAATAATACGATGACAGAGAACATCTACAAATATGTATATATTTGCAGATGAGTCATCTAGCCAAATTCATACTGATATGATACGATTTTCTTGATATTTGTTACTTTTTTTAAGTTTAAAAAGTGTGAATCAATTAATTCTTGAAGGGTTTGAAAGAAGAAATATACAAGAACATACGAGTTTATATAGTTATGTATGTAGGTATAAATCTTAAACAATTGTTTCTCTATTATTATGTGAAGCTACATAACCATTTGATCACACTTTATACTTCTATTTCTATCAAATCACAATTTGAAAAATAAATTTTCTCGTTAAGGAAAAAACTTAATTATAACAGCAAGTACGTGCGACTCGTTGGTGTATGTTTTGTGTCCGCTGGTAGGGTAGCTTACTGAAGAAGGTAATCATTTCAATAAGTTTGCTACTAACATTTTATAAAAATTATATATTTCGTCATAGATGTGCACAGCTGTCACAACCCATACGAAATAGCTCACGAAATGAGACAATAATTTCATTAGTTTGTCACAAACGTTTTATAAAAACTATACATTTCCTGAAGGAGGTACACAGCAACACAGCTGTCACAAGCCAAACAAAATAGCTCACCAAAGAAGACAATCATTTGATTAAGTTTGCTACTAAAATTTTATAAAAACTATTAATTTCCTCACGGAGGGATACAGCTGTTATACAAACAAAACTATACAGCTCACCAAAAAAGGCAATAATTTCAATAAGTTTGCTTTAAAACTTTTATTTTATTTTTAAATGATTTAATGCCGAATTCCTTAAAATCATTTCAGAACGATTTTTGGTTCAATGGAATTTGTAAAAGTTAAATTTTTGTATGTGGGATTGTGTGTGCCATTTGTCAGTAGATATGAGGCAAAAAGCAAACACACTTATGCGCATACAAATTCATATCAAACATTCAAAAGTGCATTTACTTTTTCGCATTGTTTTGTAAGATTAAAAACAAACATATTTACGAAAAAAGTTGCAAAAATAAACAAAATAGTTATGCATTCATTAAAGTTAAGAAAAAAAAAAAAACACAAATTCTATCAAGAAACACATCAATCGAGGAACACATCGGCGAGCGCGCGCTTCATAGTGTTAATCGACTTTGGACACTTGAAATCGAAGTTCATTGATGTTTTGATAACTTCTTATTAATTATTCACTATTTTTTGCCGAATTAAGTTTTTTAATAAAATATTTGTTTTTAATCTTTTCAATTTAATGACGAACACTTTAGAATATTTGTTACACCCGCTGCAGAATATTTTCAACTCCAGAGAAATGTCAAATCTTGCTGCTGTGTGCTGTGTAGCAAGCTTATTTAAGAAAGCCGTATACGAATTTATTTTGTTTACTTTCAGTAAAACAACTTGGGCAGGCCTTAAACAAGGCTTTTATACTTAAGTATACAAGCCTTATGTATAACTTGCTAATTTCATTTTAAAAGGCATTAAACAGGCTATAAACAAAAATAAATATTGGAAAATGGTGGAATTGTATATGAAAGCCTTATATTAGTTCTATGTGAGCTATAGCTTATCAGATTTTAAAAATCGGACCTAATACAAGTTAAATTGTTAGTTGGGTCGTGATAGAAAAATATCATGATAGAAAACTATCATGATAGAAAACTATCATGATAGAAAACTATCATGATAGAAAACTATCATGATAGAAAACTATCGCGATAGAAAACTATCATGATAGAAAACTATCATGATAGAAAACTATCATGATAGAAAACTATCATGATAGAAAACTATCAGGATAGAAAACTATCATGATAGAAAACTATCGCGATAGAAAACTATCATGATAGAAAACTATCATGATAGAAAACTATCATGATAGAAAACTATCGCGATAGAAAACTATCAGGATAGAAAACTATCATGATAGAAAACTATCGCGATAGAAAACTATCATGATAGAAAACTATCATGATAGAAAACTATCAGGATAGAAAACTATCATGATAGAAAACTATCGCGATAGAAAACTATCATGATAGAAAACTATCATGATAGAAAACTATCGCGATAGAAAACTATCATGATAGAAAACTATCAGGATAGAAAACTATCATGATAGAAAACTATCATGATAGAAAACTATCTTGATAGAAAACTATCGCGATAGAAAACTATCATGATAGAAAACTATCATGATAGAAAACTATTATGATAGAAAACTATCGTGATAGAAAACTATCATGATAGAAAACTATCATGATAGAAAACTATCGTGATAGAAAGCTTCACAGATATACGCATATCTACGCTGATATACGCAAGTTTACGCAGGTCTAAGCAGATATACGCAGATCTAGGCATATAACCGCGGGTATACGCAGGACATACGCAGATATACGCTGGTCTATGTAGATATACGCAGATGTACGCAGATATACACCAAACAGATACACGCAGATCTACGCAAATCAACGCAGACATACGCAGATATACGCAGGTCGACGCAGATGTACGCAGAGCTTCGATGATGTACGCAGATTACTGCCAGGCTACGCAGTAATACGCAGATCTACGCAGATGTACGCAGATATACGCCAATTAACGCATACGCAGATCTAGGCAAATATTCGCAAATCTACGTAAATATACGCAGCTATACGCAGTCTAGCTAGTCTATATGCAGGTATACGCAGGATAGCAGATAAGCGGTTGGACACGCAGATATACGCAGATCTGTGCACATATACGCAGATATACTAGAAAACTATCATGCATGTTGCATGTTATATGTTGCATGTTGCATGATAGAAAACTATAATGATGGAAAACTATCATGATATAAAACTATCATGATAGAAAACTATCATGATAGAACACTATCGTGATAGAAAGCTTCGCATATATACGCAGATCTACGCTGCTATACGCAGGTATACGCAGGTCTACGCAGATAAACGCAGATTTACGCAGATCTACGCAAATCTACGCAGATCTACGAAGATGTACGCAGATATACGCCAAATTACGCAAATATGCGCAGATCTACGCAAATATACTTAGATCTGCGTAGATATACGCAGGTCTACGTGGGTTTACGCAGGTATACGCAGGCTTACGCATATTTATACAAAGTTCTACGTAGATAAGCGGTTGGATACGCAGATATATGCAGATAGAAAACTATCATGATAGAAAACTCTCATGATAGAAAACTGATAGAAAATTATCATGATAGAAAACTATCATGATAGAAAACTATCGTGATAGAAAACTATCATGATAGAAAACTATCGTGATAGAAAACTATCATGATAGAAAACTATCATGATAGAAAACTATCATGATAGAAAACTATCATGATAGAAAACTATCATGATAGAAAACTATCATGATAGAAAACTGTCGTGATAGAAAACTATCATGATAGAAAACTATCGTGATAAAAAACTATCATGATAGAAAACTATCATGATAGAAAACTATCGTGATAGAAAACTATCATGATATAAAACTATCATGATAGAAAACTATCATGATAGAAAACTATCATGATAAAAAACTATCGTGATAGAAAACTATCATGATAGAAAACTATCATGATAGAAAACTATCATGATAGAAAACTATCATGATAGAAAACTATCATGATAGAAAACTATCGTGATAGAAAACTATCATGATAGAAAACTATCGTGATAGAAAACTATCATGATAGAAAACTATCGTGATAGAAAACTATCGTGATAGAAAACTATCATGATAGAAAACTATCATGATAGAAAACTCTCATGATAGAAAACTATCATGATAGAAAACTATCGTGATAGAAAATTATCATGATAGAAAACTATCGTGATAGAAAACTATCATGATAGAAAACTATCATGATAGAAAACTATCATGATAGAAAACTATCATGATAGAAAAATATCATGATAGAAAACTATCATGATAGAAAACTATCGTGATAGAAAACTATCATGATAGAGAACTATCGTGATAGAAAACTATCATGATAGAAAACTATCGTGATAGAAAACTATCATGATAGAAACCTATCGTGATAGAAAACTATCATAATAGAAAACTATCATGATAGAAAACTATCATGATAGAAAACTATCATGATAGAAAACTATCATGATAGAAAACTATCATGATAGAAAACTATCGCGATAGAAAACTATCATGATAGAAAACTATCATGATAGAAAACTATCATGATAGAAAACTATCGTGATAGAAAACTATCATGATAGAAAACTAATTTTTTTTTTTTTTTTAAATAAACTTCTAAACTCCCCATCAGGGAATAAAATCTTGTGTTTCCTTCAAACTATTTGAAGAAGAATTTCAGCTACTGGTTAAGGCAAACAACCATAAAAAAGTTTCCTGGCGCCCACCCTATAGCGTAAGTACGAACGCCCCTGTACTTACCTTCATTTAGTTTACTTTTTTTACCATCATAATCTCTTTTTATTCGACCCGAATTGTTTACTCTTTTTTTTTATCGTATTAAAATTCGGCGAACCCACCCCCAGCTGACTAGCCGGTTGGCTGCATCGTTGTTGCAGTGTTGTTGCAATATTTTGTCTTGTCTTTCTATTCCTCTCTTCGTTGATCGTTTTGACTGTTGGTTAATTCGATCTTATCTATCGCGTGTGCCGGTTGCACAATTTATTGTAAAATAATTAATTCGTTTGTTTGTTATTATTTTTATTGGATTCGCATAATCCAAAGTTCGAGGTTTTCAAGTTAATTCGTCATCCTAATCGTCTTTTAAATTCGCGGTAAAAATATTGCATGATAGAAAACTATCATGATAGAAAATGATCGTGATAGAAAACTATTATGATAGAAAACTATCATGATAGAAAACTATCATGATAGAAAACTATCGTGATAGAAAACTTACATGATAGAAAACTATCGTGATAGAAAACTATCATGATAGAAAACTATCATGATAGAAAACTATCATGATAGAAAACTATCATGATAGAAAACTATCATGATAGAAAACTATCATGATAGAAAACTATCATGATAGAAAACTATCGTGATAGAAAACTATCATGATAGAAAACTATCGTGATAGAAAACTATCATGATAGAAAACTATCGTGATAGAAAACTTACATGATAGAAAACTATCATGATAGAAAACTATCATGATAGAAAACTATCATGATAGAAAACTATCATGATAGAAAACTATCAGGATAGAAAACTATCATGATAGAAAACTATCATGATAGAAAACTATCATGATAGAAAACTATCATGATAGAAATCTATCATGATAGAAAACTATCATCATAGAAAACTATCATGATAGAAAACTATCATGATAGAAAACTATCATGATAAAAAACTATCGTGATAGAAAACTATCATGATAGAAAACTATCATGATAGAAAACTATCATGATAGAAAACTATCATGATAGAAAACTATCATGATAGAAAACTATCATGATAGAAAACTATCATGATAGAAAAATATCATGATAGAAAACTATCATGATAGAAAACTATCGTGATAGAAAACTATCATGATAGAAAACTATCGTGATAGAAAACTATCATGATAGAAAACTATCGTGATAGAAAACTATCGTGATAGAAAACTATCATGATAGAAAACTATCATGATAGAAAAGTCTCATGATAGAAAACTATCATGATAGAAAACTATCGTGATAGAAAATTATCATGATAGAAAACTATCGTGATAGAAAACTATCATGATAGAAAACTATCATGATAGAAAACTATCATGATAGAAAACTATCATGATAGAAAAATATCATGATAGAAAACTATCATGATAGAAAACTATCGTGATAGAAAACTATCATGATAGAAAACTATCGTGATAGAAAACTATCATGATAGAAAACTATCGTGATAGAAAACTATCATGATAGAAACCTATCGTGATAGAAAACTATCATAATAGAAAACTATCATGATAGAAAACTATCATGATAGAAAACTATCATGATAGAAAACTATCGTGATAGAAAACTATCATGATAGAAAACTATCATGATAGAAAACTATCATGATAGAAAACTATCATGATAGAAAACTATCATGATAGAAAACTATCGCGATAGAAAACTATCATGATAGAAAACTATCATGATAGAAAACTATCATGATAGAAAACTATCGTGATAGAAAACTATCATGATAGAAAACTATCATGATAGAAAACTATCGTGATAGAAAACTATCATGATAGAAAACTATCATGATAGAAAACTATCATGATAGAAAACTATCGTGATAGAAAACTTACATGATAGAAAACTATCATGATAGAAAACTATCATGATAGAAAACTATCAGGATAGAAAACTATCATGATAGAAAACTATCATGATAAAAAACTATCGTGATAGAAAACTATCATGATAGAAAACTATCATGATAGAAAACTATCATGATAGAAAACTATCGTGATAGAAAACTATCATGATAGAAAACTATCGTGATAGAAAACTATCATGATAGAAAACTATCGTGATAGAAAACTATCGTGATAGAAAACTATCATGATAGAAAACTATCATGATAGAAAACTCTCATGATAGAAAACGATCATGATAGAAAACTATCGTGATAGAAAATTATCATGATAGAAAACTATCGTGATAGAAAACTATCATGATAGAAAACTATCATGATAGAAAACTATCATGATAGAAAACTATCATGATAGAAAAATATCATGATAGAAAACTATCATGATAGAAAACTATCGTGATAGAAAACTATCATGATAGAAAACTATCGTGATAGAAAACTATCATGATAGAAAACTATCGTGATAGAAAACTATCATGATAGAAACCTATCGTGATAGAAAACTATCATAATAGAAAACTATCATGATAGAAAACTATCATGATAGAAAACCATCATGATAGAAAACTATCGTGAGAGAAAACTATCATGATAGAAAACTATCATGATAGAAATCTATCATGATAGAAAACTATCTTGATAGAAAACTATCATGATAGAAAACTATCGCGATAGAAAACTATCATGATAGAAAACTATCATGATAGAAAACTATCATGATAGAAAACTATCGAGATAGAAAACTATCATTATAGAAAACTATCATGATTGAAAACTATCGTGATAGAAAACTATCATGATAGAAAACTATCATGATAGAGAACTATCATGATAGAAAACTATCGTGATAGAAAACTTACATGATAGAAAACTATCGTGATAGAAAACTATCATGATAGAAAACTATCATGATAGAAAACTATCATGATAGAAAACTATCATGATAGAAAACTATCGCGATAGAAAACTATCATGATAGAAAACTATCATGATAGAAAACTATCATGATAGAAAACTATAGCGATAGAAAACTATCATGATAGAAAACTATCACGATAGAAAACTATCATGATAGAAAACTATCATGATAGAACACTATCGTGATAGAAAGCTTCGCAGATATACGCAGATCTACGCTGCTATACGCAGGTCTACGCAGATAAACGCAGATTTACGCAGATCTACGCATATCTACGCAGATCTACGCAGATCTACGCAGATCTACGCAGATCTACGCAGATCTACGCAGATCTACGCAGATGTACGCAGATATACGCCAAATGACGCAAATATGCGCAGATCTACGCAAATATACTTAGATCTGCGTAGATATACGCAGGTCTACGTGGGTTTACGCAGGTATACGCAGGCTTACGCATATTTATACAAAGTTCTACGTAGATAAGCGGTTGGATACGCAGATATACGCAGATAGAAAACTATCATGATAGAAAACTCTCATGATAGAAAACTGATAGAAAACTATTGTGATAGAAAACTATCATGATAGAAAACTATCGTGATAGAAAACTATCATGATAGAAAACTATCGTGATAGAAAACTATCATGATAGGAAACTATCGTGATAGAAAACTATCATGATAGAAAACTATCATGATAGAAAACTATCGTGATAGAAAACTATCATGATAGAAAACTATCGTGATAGAAAACTATCATGATAGAAAACTATCATGATAGAAAACTATTATGATAGAAAACTATCATGATAGAAAACTATCATGATAGAAAACTATCATGATAAAAAACTATCGTGATAGAAAACTATTATGATAGAAAACTATCGTGATAGAAAACTATCATGATAGAAACCTATCGTGATAGAAAACTATCATAATAGAAAACTATCATGATAGAAAACTATCATGATAGAAAACTATCATGATAGAAAACTATCATGATAGAAAACTATCGTGATAGAAAACTATCATGATAGAAAACTATCATGATAGAAAACTATCATGATAGAAAACTATCATGATAGAAAACTATCATGATAGAAAACTATCGCGATAGAAAACTATCATGATAGAAAACTATCATGATAGAAAACTATCATGATAGAAAACTATCGTGATAGAAAACTATCATGATAGAAAACTAATTTTTTTTTTTTTTTTTTTTTTTAAATAAACTTCTAAACTCCCCATCAGGGAATAAAATCTTGTGTTTCCTTCAAACTATTTGAAGAAGAATTTCAGCTACTGGTTAAGGCAAACAACCATAAAAAAGTTTCCTGGCGCCCACCCTATAGCGTAAGTACGAACGCCCCTGTACTTACCTTCATTTAGTTTACTTTTTTTACCATCATAATCTCTTTTTATTCGACCCGAATTGTTTACTCTTTTTTTTTATCGTATTAAAATTCGGCGAACCCACCCCCAGCTGACTAGCCGGTTGGCTGCATCGTTGTTGCAGTGTTGTTGCAATATTTTGTCTTGTCTTTCTATTCCTCTCTTCGTTGATCGTTTTGACTGTTGGTTAATTCGATCTTATCTATCGCGTGTGCCGGTTGCACAATTTATTGTAAAATAATTAATTCGTTTGTTTGTTATTATTTTTATTGGATTCGCATAATCCAAAGTTCGAGGTTTTCAAGTTAATTCGTCATCCTAATCGTCTTTTAAATTCGCGGTAAAAATATTGCATGATAGAAAACTATCATGATAGAAAATGATCGTGATAGAAAACTATTATGATAGAAAACTATCATGATAGAAAACTATCATGATAGAAAACTATCGTGATAGAAAACTTACATGATAGAAAACTATCGTGATAGAAAACTATCATGATAGAAAACTATCATGATAGAAAACTATCATGATAGAAAACTATCATGATAGAAAACTATCATGATAGAAAACTATCATGATAGAAAACTATCATGATAGAAAACTATCGTGATAGAAAACTATCATGATAGAAAACTATCGTGATAGAAAACTATCATGATAGAAAACTATCGTGATAGAAAACTTACATGATAGAAAACTATCATGATAGAAAACTATCATGATAGAAAACTATCATGATAGAAAACTATCATGATAGAAAACTATCAGGATAGAAAACTATCATGATAGAAAACTATCATGATAGAAAACTATCATGATAGAAAACTATCATGATAGAAATCTATCATGATAGAAAACTATCATCATAGAAAACTATCATGATAGAAAACTATCATGATAGAAAACTATCATGATAAAAAACTATCGTGATAGAAAACTATCATGATAGAAAACTATCATGATAGAAAACTATCATGATAGAAAACTATCATGATAGAAAACTATCATGATAGAAAACTATCATGATAGAAAACTATCATGATAGAAAACTATCATGATAGAAAACTATCATGATAGAAAACTATCGTGATAGAAAACTATCATGATAGAAAACTATCGTGATAGAAAACTATCATGATAGAAAACTATCGTGATAGAAAACTATCGTGATAGAAAACTATCATGATAGAAAACTATCATGATAGAAAAGTCTCATGATAGAAAACTATCATGATAGAAAACTATCGTGATAGAAAATTATCATGATAGAAAACTATCGTGATAGAAAACTATCATGATAGAAAACTATCATGATAGAAAACTATCATGATAGAAAACTATCATGATAGAAAAATATCATGATAGAAAACTATCATGATAGAAAACTATCGTGATAGAAAACTATCATGATAAAAAACTATCGTGATAGAAAACTATCATGATAGAAAACTATCGTGATAGAAAACTATCATGATAGAAACCTATCGTGATAGAAAACTATCATAATAGAAAACTATCATGATAGAAAACTATCATGATAGAAAACTATCATGATAGAAAACTATCGTGATAGAAAACTATCATGATAGAAAACTATCATGATAGAAAACTATCATGATAGAAAACTATCATGATAGAAAACTATCATGATAGAAAACTATCGCGATAGAAAACTATCATGATAGAAAACTATCATGATAGAAAACTATCATGATAGAAAACTATCGTGATAGAAAACTATCATGATAGAAAACTATCATGATAGAAAACTATCGTGATAGAAAACTATCATGATAGAAAACTATCATGATAGAAAACTATCATGATAGAAAACTATCGTGATAGAAAACTTACATGATAGAAAACTATCATGATAGAAAACTATCATGATAGAAAACTATCAGGATAGAAAACTATCATGATAGAAAACTATCATGATAAAAAACTATCGTGATAGAAAACTATCATGATAGAAAACTATCATGATAGAAAACTATCATGATAGAAAACTATCGTGATAGAAAACTATCATGATAGAAAACTATCGTGATAGAAAACTATCATGATAGAAAACTATCGTGATAGAAAACTATCGTGATAGAAAACTATCATGATAGAAAACTATCATGATAGAAAACTCTCATGATAGAAAACGATCATGATAGAAAACTATCGTGATAGAAAATTATCATGATAGAAAACTATCGTGATAGAAAACTATCATGATAGAAAACTATCATGATAGAAAACTATCATGATAGAAAACTATCATGATAGAAAAATATCATGATAGAAAACTATCATGATAGAAAACTATCGTGATAGAAAACTATCATGATAGAAAACTATCGTGATAGAAAACTATCATGATAGAAAACTATCGTGATAGAAAACTATCATGATAGAAACCTATCGTGATAGAAAACTATCATAATAGAAAACTATCATGATAGAAAACTATCATGATAGAAAACCATCATGATAGAAAACTATCGTGAGAGAAAACTATCATGATAGAAAACTATCATGATAGAAATCTATCATGATAGAAAACTATCTTGATAGAAAACTATCATGATAGAAAACTATCGCGATAGAAAACTATCATGATAGAAAACTATCATGATAGAAAACTATCATGATAGAAAACTATCGAGATAGAAAACTATCATTATAGAAAACTATCATGATTGAAAACTATCGTGATAGAAAACTATCATGATAGAAAACTATCATGATAGAGAACTATCATGATAGAAAACTATCGTGATAGAAAACTTACATGATAGAAAACTATCGTGATAGAAAACTATCATGATAGAAAACTATCATGATAGAAAACTATCATGATAGAAAACTATCGCGATAGAAAACTATCATGATAGAAAACTATCATGATAGAAAACTATCATGATAGAAAACTATAGCGATAGAAAACTATCATGATAGAAAACTATCACGATAGAAAACTATCATGATAGAAAACTATCATGATAGAACACTATCGTGATAGAAAGCTTCGCAGATATACGCAGATCTACGCTGCTATACGCAGGTCTACGCAGATAAACGCAGATTTACGCAGATCTACGCATATCTACGCAGATCTACGCAGATCTACGCAGATCTACGCAGATCTACGCAGATCTACGCAGATCTACGCAGATGTACGCAGATATACGCCAAATGACGCAAATATGCGCAGATCTACGCAAATATACTTAGATCTGCGTAGATATACGCAGGTCTACGTGGGTTTACGCAGGTATACGCAGGCTTACGCATATTTATACAAAGTTCTACGTAGATAAGCGGTTGGATACGCAGATATACGCAGATAGAAAACTATCATGATAGAAAACTCTCATGATAGAAAACTGATAGAAAACTATTGTGATAGAAAACTATCATGATAGAAAACTATCGTGATAGAAAACTATCATGATAGAAAACTATCGTGATAGAAAACTATCATGATAGGAAACTATCGTGATAGAAAACTATCATGATAGAAAACTATCATGATAGAAAACTATCGTGATAGAAAACTATCATGATAGAAAACTATCGTGATAGAAAACTATCATGATAGAAAACTATCATGATAGAAAACTATTATGATAGAAAACTATCATGATAGAAAACTATCATGATAGAAAACTATCATGATAAAAAACTATCGTGATAGAAAACTATTATGATAGAAAACTATCATGATAGAAAACTATCATGATAGAATACTATCATTATAGAAAACTATTGTGATAGAAAACTATCATGAAAGAAAACTATCATGATAGAAATCTATCATGATAGAAAGCTATCATGATAGAAAACTATAGTGATAGAAAACTATCATGATAGAAAACTATCATGATAGAAAACTATCATGATAGAAAACTATCATGATAGAAAACTATCATGATAGAAAACCATCATGATAGAAAGCTATCATGATAGAAAACTATCGTGATAGAAAACTTTCATGATAGAAAACTATCATGAGAGAAAACTATCGTGATAGAAAACTATCATGATAGAAAACTGTCATGATAGAAATTAATCGTGATAGAAAATTATCGTGATAGAAAACTATCATGATAGAAAACTATCATGATAGAAAACTCTCATGATAAAAAACTATCATGAAAGAAAACTATCGTGATAGAAAAATATCATGATAGAAAACTATCGTGATAGAGAACTATCATGATAGAAAACTATCGTGATAGAGAACTATCATGATAGAAAACTATAATGATAGAAAACTATTGTGATAGAAAACCATCATGATAGAAAACTATCGTGATAAAAAACTATCATGATAGAAAACTATAGTGATAGAAAACTATGGTGATAGAAAACTATCATGATAGAAAACAATCATGATAAAAAACTCTCATGATAGAAAACCTTCATGATAGAAAACTATCGTGATAGAAAAATATCATGATAGAAAACTATCGTGATAGAAAACTATCATGATAGAAAACTATCATGATAGAAAACTATTATGATAGAAAACTATTATGATAGAAAACTATCATGATAGAAAACTATCATGATAGAAAACTATCGTGATAGAAAACTATCATGATAGAAAACTATCATGATAGAAAACTATCATGATAGAAAACTATCGTGATAGAAAACTATCATGATAGAAAACTATCATGATAGAAAACTATCATGAAAGAAAACTATCATGATAGAAAACTATCATGATAGAAAACTATTATGATAGAAAACTATTATGATAGAAAACTATCATGATAGAAAACTATCATGATAGAAAACTATCGTGATAGAAAACTATCATGATAGAAAACTATCATGATAGAAAACTATTATGATAGAAAACTATTATGATAGAAAACTATCATGATAGAAAACTATCATGATAGAAAACTATCGTGATAGAAAACTATCATGATAGAAAACTATCATGATAGAAAACTATCATGATAGAAAACTATCGTGATAGAAAACTATCATGATAGAAAACTATCATGATAGAAAACTATCGTGATAGAAAACTATCATGATAGAAAACTATCATGATAGAAAACTATCATGATAGAAAACTATCGTGATAGAAAACTATCATGGTAGAAAACTATCGTGATTGAAAACTATCATGATAGAAAACTATCATGATAGAAAACTATCATGATAGAAAACTATCATGATAGAAAATTATCATGATAGAAAACTATCATGATATAAAACTTTCATGATAGAAAACTATCATGATAGAAAACTATCGTGATAGAAAACTATCATGATAGAAAACTATCATGATAGAAAACTATCATGATAGAAAACTATCATGATAGAAAACTATCATGATAGAAAACTATCCTGATAGAAAACTATCATGATAGAAAACTATCATGATAGAAAACTATCATGATAGAAAACTATCATGATAGAAAACTATCATGATAGAAAACTATCGTGATAGAAAACTATCATGATAGAAAACTATCGTGATAGAAAACTATCATGATAGAAAACTTTCCTGATAGAAAACTTTCGTGATAGAAAACTATCATGATAGAAAACTATCATGATAGAAAACTCTCAAGATAGAAAACTATCATGATAGAAAACTATCGTGATAGAAAATTATCATGATAGAAAACTATCGTGATAGAAAACTATCACGATAGAAAACTATCATGATAGAAAACTATCAAGATAGAAAACTATCATGATAGAAAACTATCATGATAGAAAACTATCCTGATAGAAAACTATCACGATAGAAAACTATCATGATAGAAAACTATCACGATAGAAAACTATCATGATAGAAAACTATCATGATAGAAAACTATCATGATAGAAAACTATCATGATAGAAAACTATCGTGATAGAAAACTATCATGATAGAAAACTATCATGATAGAAAACTATCATGAAAGAAAACTATCGTGATAGAAAACTATCATTATAGAAAACTATCATGATAGAAAACTATCGTGATAGAAAACTATCATGATAGAAAACTATCATGATAGAAAACTCTCATGATAGAAAACATCATGATAGAAAACTATCGTGATAGAAAACTATCATGATAGAAAACTATCGTGATTGAAAACTATCATGATAGAAAACTATCATGATAGAAAACTATCATGATAGAAAACTATCATGATAGAAAATTATCATGATAGAAAACTATCATGATATAAAACTTTCATGATAGAAAACTATCATGATAGAAAACTATCGTGATAGAAAACTATCATGATAGAAAACTATCATGATAGAAAACTATCATGATAGAAAACTATCATGATAGAAAACTATCATGATAGAAAACTATCCTGATAGAAAACTATCATGATAGAAAACTATCATGATAGAAAACTATCATGATAGAAAACTATCATAATAGAAAACTATCATGATAGAAAACTATCGTGATAGAAAACTATCATGATAGAAAACTATCGTGATAGAAAACTATCATGATAGAAAACTTTCCTGATAGAAAACTTTCGTGATAGAAAACTATCATGATAGAAAACTATCATGATAGAAAACTCTCAAGATAGAAAACTATCATGATAGAAAACTATCGTGATAGAAAATTATCATGATAGAAAACTATCGTGATAGAAAACTATCACGATAGAAAACTATCATGATAGAAAACTATCAAGATAGAAAACTATCATGATAGAAAACTATCGTGATAGAAAACTATCATGATAGAAAACTATCGTGATAGAAAACTATCATGATAGAAAACTATCGTGATAGAAAACTATCATGATAGAAAACTATCGTGATAGAAAACTATCATGATAGAAAACTATCATGATAGAAAACTATCATGATAGAAAACTATCATGATAGAAAACTATCGTGATAGAAAACTATCATGATAGAAAACTTTCATGATAGAAAACTCTCATGATAGAAAACTATCATGATAGAAAACTATATTGATAGAAAACTATAATGATAGAAAACTATCGTGATAGAAAACTATCATGATATAAAACTATCATGATAGAAAACTATCATGATAGAAAACTATCATGATAGAAAACTATCGTGATAGAAAACTTACATGATAGAAAACTATCGTGATAGAAAACTATCATGATAGAAAACTATCATGACAGAAAACTATCATGATAGAAAACTATCGCGATAGAAAACTATCATGATAGAAAACTATCGTGATAGAAAACTATCATGATAGAAAACTATCGTGATAGAAAACTATCATGATAGAAAACTATCGTGATAGAAAACTATCATGATAGAAAACTATCATGATAGAAAACTATCATGATAGAAAACTATCATGATAGAAAACTATCGTGATAGAAAACTATCATGATAGAAAACTATCGTGATAGAAAACTATCATGATAGAAAACTATCAGGATAAAAAACTATCATGATAGAAAACTATCAGGATAGAAAACTATCATGATAGAAAACTATCATGATAGAAAACTATCATGATAGAAAACTATCATGATAGAAAACTATCATGATAGAAAACTATCGTGATAGAAAACTATCATGATAGAAAACTATCATGATAGAAAACTATCATGATAGAAAACTATCATGATAGAAAACTATCGTGATAGAAAACTTACATGATAGAAAACTATCGTGATAGAAAACTATCATGATAGAAAACTTTCATGACAGAAAACTATCATGATAGAAAACTATCATGATAGAAAACTATCATGATAGAAAAATATCATGATAGAAAACTATCGCGATAGAAAACTTTCATGATAGAAAACTATCATGATAGAAAACTATCATGATAGAAAACTATCGTGATAGAAAACTATCATGATAGAAAACTATCGTGATAGAAAACTATCATGATAGAAAACTATCATGATAGAAAACTATCATGATAGAAAACTACCATGATAGAAAACTATCGTGATAGAAAACTTAAATGATAGAAAACTATCGTGATAGAAAACTATCATGATAGAAAACTATCATGATAGAAAACTATCATGATAGAAAACTATCATGATAGAAAACTATCATGATAGAAAACTATCGCGATAGAAAACTATCATGATAGAAAACTATCGTGATAGAAAACTGTCATGATAGAAAACTATCATGATAGAAAACTATCGTGATAGAAAGCTTCACAGATATACGCATATCTACGCTGATATACGCAAGTTTACGCAGGTCTAAGCAGATATACGCAGATCTACGCATTTAACCACGGGTATACGCAGGACATACGCAGATATACGCTGGTCTTTGTGGATATACGCAGATGTACGCAGATATACGCCAAACAGATACACGCAGATCTACGCAAATCAACGCAGACATACGCAGATATACGCAGGTCGACGCAGATGTACGCAGAGCTTCGATGATGTACGCAGATTACTGCCAGGCTACGCAGTAATACGCAGATCTACGCAGATGTACGAAGATATATGCCAATTAACGCATACGCAGATCTAGGCAAATATTCGCAAATCTACGTAAATATACGCAGCTATACGCAGCCTACAATATGCAGTCTACGAGGATATATGCAGGTATACGCAGGATAGCAGATAAGCGGTTGGACACTCAGATATACGCAGATCTGTGCACATATACGCAGATATACTAGAAAAGTATCATGCATGTTGCATGTTATATGTTGCATGTTGCATGATAGAAAACTATAATGATGGAAAACTAACATGATATAAAACTATCATGATAGAAAACTATCATGATAGAACACTATCGTGATAGAAAGCTTCGCAGATATACGCAGATCTACGCTGCTATACGCAGGTCTACGCAGATAAACGCAGATTTACGCAGATCTACGCATATCTACGCAGATCTACGCAGATCTACGCAGATCTACGCAGATCTACGCAGATCTACGCAGATCTACGCAGATGTACGCAGATATACGCCAAATGACGCAAATATGCGCAGATCTACGCAAATATACTTAGATCTGCGTAGATATACGCAGGTCTACGTGGGTTTACGCAGTGTACGCAGGCTTACGCATATTTATACAAAATTCTACGTAGATAAGCGGTTGGATACGCAGATATATGCAGATAGAAAACTATCATGATAGAAAAATCTCATGATAGAAAACTGACAGAAAACTATCATGATAGAAAACTATCATGATAGAAAACTATCGTGATAGAAAACTATCATGATAGAAAACTATCGTGATAGAAAACTATCATGATATAAAACTATCATGATAGAAAACTATCATGATAGAAAACTATCATGATAGAAAACTATCATGATAGAGAACTGTCGTGATAGAAAACTATCATGATAGAAAACCATCGTGATAGAAAACTATCATGATAGAAAACTATCATGATAGAAAACTATCATGATAGAAAACTATCATGATAAAAAACTATCGTGATAGAAAACTATCATGATAGAAAACTATCATGATAGAAAACTATCATGATAGAAAACAATCATGATAGAAAACTATCATTATAGAAAACTATCATGATAGAAAACTATCGTGATAGAAAACTATCATTATAGAAAACTATCGTGATAGAAAACTATCATGATATAAAACTATCATGATAGAAAACTATCATGATAGAAAACTATCATGATAGAAAACTGTCGTGATAGAAAACTATCATGATAGAAAACTATCGTGATAGAAAACTATCATGATAGAAAACTATCATGATAGAAAACTATCATGATAGAAAACTATCATGATAGAAAACTATCATGATAGAAAAGTATCGTGATAGAAAACTATCATGATAGAAAACTATCATGATAGAAAAGTATCATGATAGAAAACTATCATGATAGAAAACTGTCATGATAGAAAACTATCGTGATAGAAAACTATCATGATAGAAAACTATCATGATAGAAAACTATCATGATAGAAAACTATCGTGATAGAAAACTATCATGATAGAAAACTATCATGATAGAAAACTATCATGATAGAAAACTGTCGTGATAGAAAACTTTCATGATAGAAAACTATCGTGATAGAAAACTATCATGATAGAAAACTATCATGATAGAAAACTATCATCATAGAAAACTATCATGATAGAAAACTATCATGATAGAAAAATATCATGATAGAAAACTATCATGATAGAAAACTATCATGATAGAAAACTGTCGTGATAGAAAACTATCATGATAGAAAACTATCGTGATAGAAAACTATCATGATATAAAACTATCATGATAGAAAACTATCATGATAGAAAACTATCATGATAGAAAACTATCATGATAGAAAACTTTCGTGATAGAAAACTATCATGATAAAAAACTATCATGATAGAAAACTATCATGATAGAAAACTATTATGATAGAAAACTATCGTGATAGAAAACTTACATGATAGAAAACTATCGTGATAGAAAACTATCATGATAGAAAACTATCATGATAGAAAACTATCATGATAGAAAACTATCATGATAGAAAACTATCGCGATAGAAAACTATCATGATAGAAAACTATCATGATAGAAAACTATCATGATAGAAAACTATCACGATAGAAAACTATCCTGATAGAAAACTATCGCGATAGAAAACTATCATGATAGAAAACTATTATGATGGAAAACTATCATGATAGAAAACTATCAGGATAGAAAACTATCATGATAGAAAACTATCATGATAGAAAACTATCATGATAGAAAACTATCATGATAGAAAACTATCATGATAGAAAACTATCATGATAGAAAACTTTCGTGATAGAAAACTATCATGATAAAAAACTATCATGATAGAAAACTATCATGATAGAAAACTATTATGATAGAAAACTATCGTGATAGAAAACTTACATGATAGAAAACTATCGTGATAGAAAACTGTCATGATAGAAAACTATCATGATAGAAAACTATCGTGATAGAAATCTTCACAGATATACGCATATCTACGCTGATATACGCAAGTTTTCACAGGTCTAAGCAGATATACGCAGATCTACGCATATAACCACGGGTATACGCAGGACATACGCAGATATACGCTGGTCTTTGTAGATATACGCAGATGTACGCAGATATACGCCAAACAGATACACGCAGATCTACGCAAATCAACGCAGACATACGCAGATATACGCAGGTCGACGCAGATGTACGCAGAGCTTCGATGATGTACGCAGATTACTGCCAGGCTACGCAGTAAAACGCAGATCTACGCAGATGTATCCAGATATATGCCAATTACCGCATACGCAGATCTAGGCAAATATTCGCAAATCTACGTAAATATACGCAGCTATACGCAGTCTACTATATGCAGTCTACGAGGATATATGCAGGTATACGCAGGATAGCAGATAAGCGGTTGGACACGCAGATATACGCAGATCTGTGCACATATACGCAGATATACTAGAAAACTATCATGCATTTTGCATGTTATATGTTGCATGTTGCATGATAGAAAACTATAATGATGGAAAACTATCATGATATAAAACTATCATGATAGAAAACTATCATGATAGAACACTATCGTGATAGAAAGCTTCGCAGATATACGCAGATCTACGCTGCTATACGCAGGTATACGCAGGTCTACGCACATAAACGCAGATTAACGCAGATCTACGCAGATCTACGCATATCTACGCAGATGTACGCAGATATACGCCAAATTACGCAAATATGCGCAGATCTACGCAAATATACTTAGATCTGCGTAGATATACGCAGGTCTACGTGGGTTTACGCAGGTATACGCAGGCTTACGCATATTTATACAAAGTTCTACGTAGATAAGCGGTTGGATACGCAGATATATGCAGATAGAAAACTATCATGATAGAAAACTCTCATGATAGAAAACTGATAGAAAACTATCATGATAGAAAACTATCATGATAGAAAACTATCGTGATAGAAAACTATCATGATATAAAACTATCATGATAGAAAACTATCATGATAGAAAACTATCAAGATAGAAAACTATCATGATAGAAAACTGTCGTGATAGAAAACTATCATGATAGAAAACTATCGTGATAGAAAACTATCATGATAGAAAACTATCATGATAGAAAACTATCATGATAGAAAACTATCATGATAAAAAACTATCGTGATAGAAAACTATCATGATAGAAAACTATCATGATAGAAAACTATCATGATAGAAAACTCTCATGATAGAAAACTATCATGATAGAAAACTATCGTGATAGAAAATTATCATGATAGAAAACTATCGTGATAGAAAACTATCATGATAGAAAACTATCATGATAGAAAACTATCATGATAGAATACTATCATGATAGAAAACTATCATGATAGAAAACTATCATGATAGAAAACTATCATGATAGAAAACTATCGTGATAGAAAACTATCATGATAGAAAACTATAGTGATAGAAAACTATCATGATAGAAATCTATCATGATAGAAAACTATCGTGATAGAAAACTATCATGATAGAAAACTATCATGATAGAAAACTATCATGATAGAAAACTATCATGATAGAAAACTATCATGATAGAAAACTATCGTGATAGAAAACTATCATGATAGAAAACTATCATGATAGAAAACTATCATGATAGAAAACTATCATGATAGAAAACTATCGTGATAGAAAACTATCGTGATAGAAAACTATCATGATAGAAAACTATCATGATAGAAAACTATCATGATAGAAAACTATCATGATAGAAAACTATCGCGATAGAAAACTATCATGATAGAAAACTATCATGATAGAAAACTATCATGATAGAAAACTATCATGATAGAAAACTATCGCGATAGAAAACTATCATGATAGAAAACTATCATGATAGAAAACTATCATGATAGAAAACTATCATGATAGAAAACTATCATGATAGAAAACTATCGCGATAGAAAACTATCATGATAGAAAACTATCATGATAGAAAACTATCTTGATAGAAAACTATCATGATAGAAAACTATCATGATAGAAAACTATCGTGATAGAAAGCTTCACAGATATACGCATATCTACGCTGATATACGCAAGTTTACGCAGGTCTAAGCAGATATACGCAGATCTACGCATATAACCGCGGGTATACGCAGGACATACGCAGATATACGCTGGTCTATGTAGATATACGCAGATGTACGCAGATATACGCCAAACAGATACACGCAGATCTACGCAAATCAACGCAGACATACGCAGATATACGCAGGTCGACGCAGATGTACGCAGAGCTTCGATGATGTACGCAGATTACTGCCAGGCTACGCAGTAATACGCAGATCTACGCAGATGTACGCAGATATACGCCAATTAACGCATACGCAGATCTAGGCAAATATTCGCAAATCTACGTAAATATACGCAGCTATACGCAGTCTAGCTAGTCTATATGCAGGTATACGCAGGATAGCAGATAAGCGGTTGGACACGCAGATATTCGCAGATCTGTGCACATATACGCAGATATACTAGAAAACTATCATGCATGTTGCATGTTATATGTTGCATGTTGCATGATAGAAAACTATAATGATGGAAAACTATCATGATATAAAACTATCATGATAGAAAACTATCATGATAGAACACTATCGTGATAGAAAGCTTCGCAGATATACGCAGATCTACGCTGCTATACGCAGGTATACGCAGGTCTACGCAGATAAACGCAGATTTACGCAGATCTACGCAGATGTACGCAGATATACGCCAAATTACGCAAATATGCGCAGATCTATGCAAATATACTTAGATCTGCGTAGATATACGCAGGTCTACGTGGGTTTACGCAGGTATACGCAGGCTTACGCATATTTATACAAAGTTCTACGTAGATAAGCGGTTGGATACGCAGATATATGCAGATAGAAAACTATCATGATAGAAAACTCTCATGATAGAAAACTGATAGAAAACTATCATGATAGAAAACTATCATGATAGAAAACTATCGTGATAGAAAACTATCATGATAGAAAACTATCGTGATAGAAAACTATCATGATAGAAAACTATCGTGATAGAAAACTATCATGATAGAAAACTATCGTGATAGAAAACTATCATGATAGAAAACTATCATGATAGAAAACTATCATGATAAAAAACTATCGTGATAGAAAACTATCATGATAGAAAACTATCATGATAGAAAACTATCATGATAGAAAACTATCATGATAGAAAACTATCATGATAGAAAACTATCATGATAGAAAACTATCATGATAGAAAACTATCGTGATAGAAAACTATCATGATATAAAACTATCATGATAGAAAACTATCATGATAGAAAACTATCATGATAGAAAACTGTCGTGGTAGAAAACTATCATGATAGAAAACTATCGTGATAGAAAACTATCATGATAGAAAACTATCATGATAGAAAACTATCATGATAAAAAACTATCGTGATAGAAAACTATCATGATCGAAAACTATCATGATAGAAAACTATCATGATAGAAAACTATCATGATAGAAAACTATCATGATAGAAAACTATCATGATAGAAAACTATCGTGATAGAAAACTATCATGATAGAAAACTATCATGATAGAAAACTATCATGATAGAAAACTATCATGATAGAAAACTATCATGATAGAAAAGTATCGTGATAGAAAACTATCATGATAGAAAACTATCATGATAGAAAACTATCATGATGGAAAACTATCATGATAGAAAACTATCATGATAGAAAACTATCGTGATAGAAAACTATCGTGATAGAAAACTTACATGATAGAAAACTATCGTGATAGAAAACTATCATGATAGAAAACTATCATGATAGAAAACTATCATGATAGAAAACTATCATGATAGAAAACTATCGCGATAGAAAACTATCATGATAGAAAACTATCATGATAGAAAAGTATCGTGATAGAAAACTATCATGATAAAAAACTATCGTGATAGAAAACTATCATGATAGAAAACTATCATGATAGAAAACTATCATGATAGAAAACTATCATGATAGAAAACTATCATGATAGAAAACTATCATGATAGAAAACTATCATGATAGAAAACTATCATGATAGAAAACTATCGTGATAGAAAACTATCATGATAGAAAACTATCATGATAGAAAACTATCATGATAGAAAACTATCGTGATAGAAAACTATCATGATAGAAAACTATCATGATAGAAAACTATCATGATAGAAAACTATCATGATAGAAAACTATCGTGATAGAAAACTATCATGATAGAAAACTATCATGATAGAAAACTATCATGATAGAAAACTATCATGATAGAAAACTATCATGATAGAAAAGTATCGTGATAGAAAACTATCATGATAGAAAACTATCATGATGGAAAACTATCATGATAGAAAACTATCATGATAGAAAACTATCGTGATAGAAAACTTACATGATAGAAAACTATCGTGATAGAAAACTATCATGATAGAAAACTATCATGATAGAAAAGTATCATGATAGAAAACTATCATGATAGAAAACTGTCATGATAGAAAACTATCGTGATAGAAAACTATCATGATAGAAAACTATCATGATAGAAAACTATCATGATAGAAAACTATCGTGATAAAAAACTATCATGATAGAAAACTATCATGATAGAAAACTATCATGATAGAAAACTGTCGTGATAGAAAACTTTCATGATAGAAAACTATCGTGATAGAAAACTATCATGATAGAAAACTATCATGATAGAAAACTATCATCATAGAAAACTATCATGATAGAAAACTATCATGATAGAAAAATATCATGATAGAAAACTATCATGATAGAAAACTATCATGATAGAAAACTGTCGTGATAGAAAACTATCATGATAGAAAACTATCGTGATAGAAAACTATCATGATATAAAACTATCATGATAGAAAACTATCATGATAGAAAACTATCATGATAGAAAACTATCATGATAGATACCCCTGCGGGTAAGGGGCAAGAATATACCCGAGGTAGGCATGCCTGTCGTAAGAGGCGACTAAAATCCAAACTCCGTATACTGAGATTGATGTATACATAACTATGCAATGAGCAAAACAATAAGATATAGTACCCCAGGTGGCAGTCCAGGTTCACTGGAAAATCCACCCTCTTCGGAGGTCGGCTCTATGGATTCTGGGGAGAGCCAATTATTGCATTTAATAAATCCCTTCCTAAAAAGTGCAAGGGTATCTCGATCACCACCATCTAAATCGAGTATAAAACCATCCAAATTCGGGCAAAAGAGTCCACCCGTCACGCCAGCGCGCGCCAAAAAAGACTCAGATAAAACAGAAAATCTTGAAAAAGATAATAACGAACTTCGACGAAGACTTGATGAAGTAATGGAACTTTATCAAGAGCTAAAGAAAGAAGTCGATCTTCTTCGAAAAGAAAATGAGATGTTGAAAGGCAAAAATTCTCAAATAAACTCCAAAGCTAGCTTGCCAGAAGTCAATAATTCTAGATATGAAACAGACGAAGAAGAGCTAGCACGTGAAACGGAAAAGTCCTCAAAAAAAAGATTAAGTAAAAAGCGTAAAGCTGGCTCTTCACCTGAGGCAGCCTCGTCTTTTGAAATAATAGTTTCACCAAAACATGCGACAGCAAAAGAAAAACCTGTTAAGGAACGGCCCCCGCCACCGATAAATGTTATCGGTATTGAGGAGTATAACAAGTTGCAAACCATATTAAAGGCATTACTACCATCGGCTTTTAAAGTTATTTCGCTCAATAACAACAAATGGAAAGTATGTGTGAAAGACCCCGAAAGTTATCGCCTTCTGTCGCGAAAACTAAACGAAGAAAAAGTAGAGTGGTATACCTATGAAAATAAGTCGGAAAGACCCTTACGTGTTGTGGCGAGAGGCTTACACGCATCATGTTCAAAAGACGATATCATTAGTGATCTAAAAGAGCGCAAATTCAAAATCTTAGATGCAATTAACATCGTCAAAAGAGAGAAACAGACAAAAGAGGGTGAAACAAAAGTGGTACAGCGTGGTCTTCCACTATTTATACTTTCGTTCGATAAGACTGAAAAACTAGATGAAATTTATAAAATCAAAACAATTCTAAACATCGTAGTTAAGATCGAACCTCTAAGAAAGAGCACAAGGTTAGTCCCTCAGTGTAAACGCTGTCAAGAATTCAATCACACCCAAACTTATTGCAAAAAAGAGCCAAGGTGTGTAAAATGCGCCGGAAAGCATTTAACCGTTGACTGCATCGGAAAAAGTGAAAGTCCACCGACGTGCATTAATTGTAATGGAAATCACCCGGCAAACTATAGAGGCTGCGAAGTAGCTAAAGAATTACAAAAGCGGCGATCGAAATCTGCCAAAACACAAAGAAACCCACAAAGGCAAATAGAAACCGTAATTCCCAAGACTTCCAAATCTAGTAAAGCTCCAAAACCTAGTATCCGTAAGGAAAAGAAAACAGTGTCAATACCTTCGGAGAATATATCAAAGCAAGGAAATGCAGAAACATATGCCCAAATAGCGGCCAAAAATATACCCGCAAACAACGACACTGAAACAGACCCGGTTTCAAAAGTCTTTTCAATAATTCTGTCGAAACTTGAGGAACAATGTGACACAAATAAACTTATCTTTGATAGGTTAAGTAAGCTCGAAAATTGTTTTCGACCCAAATCTCTCTCAAAAAAATTATGATGGAAAAGTTTAAAATTCTTACGTGGAATGCCAACGGATTATGGCAAAAACTTGGAGAATTAGAGATGTATATGCAGGAAAATGATATCGACATATGCTTGATATCAGAAACGCATGCCAAAAATGAATCAAATCTTAAAATCCACGGGTTTCTTGACTACCACGCTGTTCATCCTTCAAATAAAGCAAGGGGTGGATCATCGTTATATATAAAAGAGTGCATTGAACACTCAATAGGCCTGAAAATAGAGGTAGAATCGATGCAATTGAGTAGTGTTCAAGTTAGAACTAAAAACATTCTTCTCAATGTCTCTTCGATATATTGCCCTCCGCGTTGCAAAATCGATAAGAGTGAATTTACGACATTGATAAAGTCGCTAAGCCCAAACTTAATTGTTGGTGGCGACTTTAATGCGAAGCACACCTTTTGGGCTTCAAGATGCATATCTCAAAAGGGTCGAATGCTCTATGAGGCAGGAATGGAAAATAATTGCGATTTTCATTCGACTGGAAAGCCAACTTACTGGCCAACTGATCCGTCAAAAATACCTGATTTAATCGATTTGTTTATGGTAAAAGGAATACCCTCCAACCGTATTGAAATTTCAGAAGGCCATGATCTGTTCTCTGATCATTCTGCAGTCATACTCACTATGAGCGAAAGCCTTGTCAAAATTGAAAAACCACCCAGGTTAACAAACGGTAAAACCAACTGGGAAGGATTTAAGAAAGATATCGAGGACAACGTTGAATTGAGGGTATCATTACAAACGCCTCTTGAGCTTGAAGACGCAGTAGATACCTTTGTTGATATAATACAAAAGGCAGCGTGGAATAACACACCTTATCAAAGGGTTACGCCGCGCTATAAAGATATAAAATATCCGCAGGAAATAAAAGACTTAATAAAAGATAAACGAAAAGCACGTAAGAAATGGCAGCGAACCCGTGCTCCTCAACACAAAGCTCATTTAAATCGCTTGTGTAATATGCTAAAAACAGCGATATCAGATTTCAAAAACCGTGAAGTTGAAAATTACCTTGAAAGCTTGTCAGCTGGGAAAGAATCCAACTACTCACTTTGGAAAGCTATAAAAACAACGAAAAAACCAAAGCTTCCAGTACCCCCGATTAAGAAAAGCCAAAACGAATGGGCTAAAAGTGACAAAGAGAAAGCGGCGGTATTCGCCGATTACCTGGAAGAAACATTTAAACCTTCCGATGGGCAAGCACTCAATGAAAATATTAATATGAGTTTTAGCTCAAGTGAAAATTACAGAACCAGAAATGCTACGCTTGCTGAATTGAACAGAGAAATAAAGAAGCTAAAGTCTAATAAAGCTCCGGGGTATGACTTAATAACAGCGGAAATATTAAAAATGCTTCCTAATAAAGGATTAATTAACCTCCTTTATATAATAAATGCCGCTCTAAGGCTAGAATATGTTCCAAGCCAATGGAAAGTTGCGGAAGTCATAATGGTTTTGAAACCTGGCAAACCATCTCACGAAAAGAATTCTTACAGACCGATTTCGCTTCTTCCAATAATATCGAAAGTTTTTGAAAGAATACTACTCCTGCGCCTGCAGCCTATAATAGAAGAGAAACGATTAATACCTGAACATCAGTTCGGATTTAGAAGCAAGCATTCAACAATTGATCAAGTGCATAGAATAACTGACGTAATTGAGAGAGCTCTTGAAGAAAAGAAAATTTGTTCGACGGTCTTTTTGGATGTGTCGCAAGCGTTTGACAAGGTGTGGCACGAAGGCCTCAAATTCAAATTACGACAAGTTCTGCCTGAAGGACTTTATAAAATTCTTAACGAATATCTAGAAAACAGACTTTTTCGTGTAAGACACGGAAATGAATATTCTAATTTCAAAGAAATAGTGGCTGGGGTACCACAAGGTAGTGTTTTAGGTCCAGTTCTGTACCTTCTATTTACACGTGATATACCTCAAACAGAAGACACTTTCGTAGCAACGTTTGCTGATGATACTGCAATACTAGCAGTAGGCAAAACGATTAACGAAGCTACGATTAAATTACAAAATGCTCTTAATAATGTTAATGAGTGGACAAAAACATGGCGAATAGCGCTAAATGAACAAAAGTCAGTCCACGTGGACTTTACGTATAAAAAAATAAATAGATTGCCCGTCTTTCTTAATACCGGTCGTGTACCATTTGCGAATGAAGCAAAATATCTGGGAATGACTCTAGACGCGAAATTAAAATGGAAGCCGCACGTAAAAAAGAAATGCGAAGAACTAAAAAGTAAATTAAGAGATATGAACTGGCTACTCGGTAAATATTCCAAGCTTAGTATTGATAATAAGTTGATTTTATACAGGCAGGTACTTAAACCTGTCTGGACTTACGGTATACAACTCTGGGGTTGTACCTGCGATACAAATTTAAATAAATTACAAACGTTTGAAAATAAATTGCTTAGGTCATTTGTAAATGCACCATGGTATATAAGAAACGAAGATCTTCACAGGGATCTCGGGATTCCTACGGTTCGAGACGAAATTAAGAGTTTCGCGCGAAAACATAGAAATCGGCTATTAGATCACGCTAATCCAACGATTATTGACATTCTTGACGAGTCGAATTTAGTACGCCGTCTGCAAAGAACAAAACCTTCCGACTTGGTGCGGTGAACACAAAACCGCTTTAAAATCGCGGAATAAGCAGAAACTTTCACCGGAAAGTTACCTGCAACACGTTACTTAACTTCGTTAAAAATAAATTGCTAGATAAGTTTCAACTTAGTTGCAATCGGGAAGTGGAGGTGGTTTTAGTGTAGTAAGAATCTCACACTTCTATGAGCACGCGTTTTCCGGTCCTCATAGAGCCTGATGCAGGTTTTGCGCCTACCCACGGTCAAAAAAAAAAAAAAAAAAAAAAAAAAAAAAAAAAAATGATAGAAAACTTTCGTGATAGAAAACTATCATGATAAAAAACTATCATGATAGAAAACTATCATGATAGAAAACTATTATGATAGAAAACTATCGTGATAGAAAACTTACATGATAGAAAACTATCGTGATAGAAAACTATCATGATAGAAAACTATCATGATAGAAAACTATCATGATAGAAAACTATCATGATAGAAAACTATCGCGATAGAAAACTATCATGATAGAAAACTATCATGATAGAAAACTATCATGATAGAAAACTATCACGATAGAAAACTATCCTGATAGAAAACTATCGCGATAGAAAACTATCATGATAGAAAACTATTATGATGGAAAACTATCATGATAGAAAACTATCAGGATAGAAGACTATCATGATAGAAAACTATCATGATAGAAAACTATCATGATAGAAAACTATCATGATAGAAAACTATCATGATAGAAAACTATCGCGATAGAAAACTATCATGATAGAAAACTATCATGATAGAAAACTATCATGATAGAAAACTATCGTGATAGAAAACTGTCATGATAGAAAACTATCATGATAGAAAACTATCGTGATAGAAATCTTCACAGATATACGCATATCTACGCTGATATACGCAAGTTTTCGCAGGTCTAAGCAGATATACGCAGATCTACGCATATAACCACGGGTATACGCAGGACATACGCAGATATACGCTGGTCTTTGTAGATATACGCAGATGTACGCAGATATACGCCAAACAGATACACGCAGATCTACGCAAATCAACGCAGACATACGCAGATATACGCAGGTCGACGCAGATGTACGCAGAGCTTCGATGATGTACGCAGATTACTGCCAGGCTACGCAGTAATACGCAGATCTACGCAGATGTATCCAGATATATGCCAATTAACGCATACGCAGATCTAGGCAAATATTCGCAAATCTACGTAAATATACGCAGCTATACGCAGTCTACTATATGCAGTCTACGAGGATATATGCAGGTATACGCAGGATAGCAGATAAGCGGTTGGACACGCAGATATACGCAGATCTGTGCACATATACGCAGATATACTAGAAAACTATCATGCATTTTGCATGTTATATGTTGCATGTTGCATGATAGAAAACTATAATGATGGAAAACTATCATGATATAAAACTATCATGATAGAAAACTATCATGATAGAACACTATCGTGATAGAAAGCTTCGCAGATATACGCAGATCTACGCTGCTATACGCAGGTATACGCAGGTCTACGCACATAAACGCAGATTAACGCAGATCTACGCAGATCTACGCATATCTACGCAGATGTACGCAGATATACGCCAAATTACGCAAATATGCGCAGATCTACGCAAATATACTTAGATCTGCGTAGATATACGCAGGTCTACGTGGGTTTACGCAGGTATACGCAGGCTTACGCATATTTATACAAAGTTCTACGTAGATAAGCGGTTGGATACGCAGATATATGCAGATAGAAAACTATCATGATAGAAAACTCTCATGATAGAAAACTGATAGAAAACTATCATGATAGAAAACTATCATGATAGAAAACTATCGTGATAGAAAACTATCATGATATAAAACTATCATGATAGAAAACTATCATGATAGAAAACTATCAAGATAGAAAACTATCATGATAGAAAACTGTCGTGATAGAAAACTATCATGATAGAAAACTATCGTGATAGAAAACTATCATGATAGAAAACTATCATGATAGAAAACTATCATGATAGAAAACTATCATGATAAAAAACTATCGTGATAGAAAACTATCATGATAGAAAACTATCATGATAGAAAACTATCATGATAGAAAACTCTCATGATAGAAAACTATCATGATAGAAAACTATCGTGATAGAAAATTATCATGATAGAAAACTATCGTGATAGAAAACTATCATGATAGAAAACTATCATGATAGAAAACTATCATGATAGAATACTATCATGATAGAAAACTATCATGATAGAAAACTATCATGATAGAAAACTATCATGATAGAAAACTATCGTGATAGAAAACTATCATGATAGAAAACTATAGTGATAGAAAACTATCATGATAGAAATCTATCATGATAGAAAACTATCGTGATAGAAAACTATCATGATAGAAAACTATCATGATAGAAAACTATCATGATAGAAAACTATCATGATAGAAAACTATCATGATAGAAAACTATCATGATAGAAAACTATCGTGATAGAAAACTATCATGATAGAAAACTATCATGATAGAAAACTATCATGATAGAAAACTATCATGATAGAAAACTATCGTGATAGAAAACTATCGTGATAGAAAACTATCATGATAGAAAACTATCATGATAGAAAACTATCATGATAGAAAACTATCATGATAGAAAACTATCGCGATAGAAAACTATCATGATAGAAAACTATCATGATAGAAAACTATCATGATAGAAAACTATCATGATAGAAAACTATCGCGATAGAAAACTATCATGATAGAAAACTATCATGATAGAAAACTATCATGATAGAAAACTATCATGATAGAAAACTATCATGATAGAAAACTATCGCGATAGAAAACTATCATGATAGAAAACTATCATGATAGAAAACTATCTTGATAGAAAACTATCATGATAGAAAACTATCATGATAGAAAACTATCGTGATAGAAAGCTTCACAGATATACGCATATCTACGCTGATATACGCAAGTTTACGCAGGTCTAAGCAGATATACGCAGATCTACGCATATAACCGCGGGTATACGCAGGACATACGCAGATATACGCTGGTCTATGTAGATATACGCAGATGTACGCAGATATACGCCAAACAGATACACGCAGATCTACGCAAATCAACGCAGACATACGCAGATATACGCAGGTCGACGCAGATGTACGCAGAGCTTCGATGATGTACGCAGATTACTGCCAGGCTACGCAGTAATACGCAGATCTACGCAGATGTACGCAGATATACGCCAATTAACGCATACGCAGATCTAGGCAAATATTCGCATGATAGAAAACTATCATGATAGAAAACTATCATGATAGAAAACTATCATGATAGAAAACTATCATGATAGAAAACTATCGTGATAGAAAACTATCATGATAGAAAACTATCGTGATAGAAAACTATCATGATAGAAAACTATCCTGATAGAAAACTATCGTGATAGAAAACTATCATGATAGAAAACTATCATGATAGAAAACTCTCATGATAGAAAACTATCATGATAGAAAACTATCGTGATAGAAAATTATCATGATAGAAAACTATCGTGATAGAAAACTATCATGATAGAAAACTATCATGATAGAAAACTATCATGATAGAAAACTATCATGATAGAAAACTATCATGATAGAAAACTATCATGATAGAAAACTATCGTGATAGAAAACTATCATGATAGAAAACTATCGTGATAGAAAACTATCATGATAGAAAACTATCGTGATAGAAAACTATCATGATAGAAAACTATCGTGATAGAAAACTATCATGATAGAAAACAATCATGATAGAAAACTATCATGATAGAAAACTATCATGATAGAAAACTATCGTGATAGAAAACTATCATGATAGAAAACTATCATGATAGAAAACTCTCATGATAGAAAACTATCATGATAGAAAACTCTCATGATAGAAAACTATCATGAAAGAAAACTATCGTGATAGAAAACTATCATGATAGAAAACTATCGTGATAGAAAACTATCATGATAGAAAACTATCATGATAGAAAACTATCATGATAGAAAACTATCGTGATAGAAAACTTACATGATATAAAACTATCGTGATAGAAAACTATCATGATAGAAAACTATCATGACAGAAAACTATCAAGATAGAAAACCATCATGATAGAAAACTATTATGATAGAAAACTATCGCGATAGAAAACTATCATGATAGAAAACTATCTTGATAGAAAACTATCATGATAGAAAACTATCGTGATAGAAAATTATCATGATAGAAAACTATCATGATAGAAAACTATCAGGATAGAAAACTATCATGATAGAAAACTATCATGATAGAAAACTAACATGAAAAAAAACAACAACCTCATCGAAGATTTCACAAAAGAAATAAATGAACTGAAGGAAAGCAACAAGAAAAAAGACGAACTTATAGAAAACATGCAATCACAATTAAATTATATGGAACAACAAATGCTTAGAAATAATATTGAAATCAAAAACATTACACCTACTGCAAACGAAAATCTAGTTGAAATTATAAAAGGAATTGGTAAAACTATTAATTGTGAAATAAAAGACAATGATATCAATGACATTTATAGAACAAAACCTAAAAACCCCGAAAATTCAATAATAATTGCTTCATTTGCATCTAATATGTGCAAGACACAATTTGTTAAACAAGCGCGCGCAACACGTCCCATCAAACTGAATGCGGTAATGCAAAACACCGACAAAGATCTAAGCTCTGGCTCAGCTTCAGCCGCATCATCATTGCTAGATATCACGGTATATATCAATAACCAACTAACAAGACAAAATAAACACATACTGTGGCTGACGAAGGAGAAAGCAAAGCAAGAAAACTGGAGATTTGTGTGGGAGAGTGCAGGAAAAATATTGGCACGTTAAAATGAGAGCACACCACCAATTATTATAACTACTACAAGTGACGTGAACAAATTAACATTATCATAAACACACATTGTGCGTGTGCGTATGCGTATACAAATAGATACACAAAATTTCTCAACCAAAAATGAATAACACTAATGAAAACAATAATGAATTAATAGTCAACTTAGATTGTAGGGTAATACATGGTTTTAACGGCATTAATATTAGTGAATTAAAAAATAATAATTGCTGTTACTTATGTTTTAATATAAGATCGTTGCGTTCACACTGGAATAACTTTTGCTTAAATATAAGTCACTTTTTAAGTAAATTAAAAATAATTATTCTAGTCGAAACAAATATAGAAGATGAAGAAAAAGATTTTTATCAAATAGATGGCTTTGAGATGGAATTTTTGAACAGAAATAAACAGAGAGGTGGTGGAATCATGATGTTTATTCGGAACAACCTAGGCCACAAACGAATACCTTCAGAAACTGTTTCGTATGAAAATATAAAAGTAAGCTACACGGAGAGAAATATTACTACATACGTTGTTGGAATTTATAGACCACCAGGTTTTAGTAAAAAAGCATTTATTGATGAAATTAGAAATAATCTAGGACAAATTGGAAGAAATGAAGAAATGATTGTGATGGGGGATATGAATATTAATATTCGCGATTCAAGCTCAAGCTATGTTAAGGATTACTTGGAGATGCTTGCCTCATTGCGACTCATCAATATCATTACTGAATATACAAGAGTAGATCCAATGAAGGGGACAAAATCAGTAATTGATCACGTTCTTGTAAGTAGACTTGATAAACAAATTAATTCCGCTGTGATTGAGAGTGGCATCACCGATCATTATCCAACTTTATACTACACTGATGCTTCAACGATGTTAGAAAACCATCACATAGTCAACACTTCGTACATATGTAACACCAAAGTAAAAAAGGCTATTTGTGAAGAAGATTGGGAAGAAGTTTTAAAAGAAGAAGATACTGAAACGATCTACAATAAACTTGTCAGCAAACTAGATGACATTTATAAAAGATCAACGTACACAAGAACAACACAGAACAAAAGAATAAATAGCCCCTGGACAACCCCTTATATCATTGCTGAATGCAAAAAAAGGGATGAACTATATAGAAAGTGGAGAAATAATAGAAGCAACAAAGGCTATGAAATGGAGTATAAAAGATTCCGGAATAAAACCAATAAAATGATAGCAGCTCAAAAAACAATTTTTTATAAGAACAAATTTATTCAATTTAAGACCGATCCTAGAAAAACATGGGGATTAATTAATCAAATATTAGGAAGAAAAAAGTCAAATATTGACGAAACGATGGTAAAACATTTTCCAACTTCTGAAATCCAAACCTTGTCAAACGAATGTGCAGAATTTTTTGCTACACAAACATCGCAAATTATTCATCATTGTGGATTTATCACGTCGAATCATACAAATAATTTGCTAGAGAATTCAATTTTTGCTAGTCCTGCAAATATACAGGAGATACGCAGAATCATAAGGTCTCTTGGAGAAAATAAATCGCCAGGAATTGATGGGATAAGAGCAGTTGATATAAGAAGTCACATAGACGTTTTTGCTCCCATACTGTGCAAATTTATCAACCTCAGCCTAACACAGTCAAAAATCCCGTCAACACTGAAAACTGCTGTTGTTAGGCCGATATATAAGAGTGGAGTTAGAAATCAAATAAGTAATTATAGACCGATTTCGATACTTCCCGTAGTTGAAAAGTGTCTTGAAGGCGTCATCTCAGCAAGACTAGAGAGTTTTATTGACAAACACTCTCTTATACACAAAAGTCAATACGGTTTCCAAAAAAACAAAAATACAGGCAAACTGCTGGGCGAATTCGTAAATTGTGTTAATGAAAGCTTGAACAAAAGCCATCATGTCCTTGTAATGTTCATGGACTTCAGTAAGGCTTTTGACACTCTGAATCACACAAAATTACTACAAGCATTGCAACGGATTGGAATTAGAGGAGTAATGGCTGACTGGATTACTGATTATCTACATAACAGGCTGTTTTGTGTCAAGATTAAGGACGTAATGAGTGAGCAAAAGAACGTGCAATATGGAGTTCCTCAGGGATCTAAGCTTGGTCCGATTCTTTTTATTCTTTACACGAATGAGCTTCTTCGCGTCTTTAAACATGGTATTCCATTCGCCTTTGCTGACGATACAGCGATTGTGGTCCGTCACAGGTCTTTGGATACGGCATCGATGATAATGCAGGAAGAGTTTAATGCGGCAGTTAAATGGTGCCACGACAATGGCTTGGTCATAAATGCATCTAAAACGAAGATGATGCACATTCGAAGTCCATAATTCAAATCCACACAGAACAGAATATGTTTAATTAATCATGACTGCCCTAACACCCCAAGCGAAAATATAGAGTTAGTAGAAAGTTACAAATACCTTGGAGTGATCATTGACTGTCATTTTCTATGGAGCACACATATAGATAAGTTGCGTATGGATCTTAAAAAGGCTTTATACGCACTAGCTCACTTGCGTTACCATGCTACGGTACCTGTTTTAAGACAAGTGTATTATGCTTTAGTTGAGTCAAAGCTAGAATATGGCATACTTGCTTGGGGAAATGCAGCAAAAACCCACATACAAAAGCTTCAAAGACTCCAAAATTCAGCGCTTAAACAAATAAATATGGGCCATTTGTTGAACGATGATAGTACTTTCAAAGTTCTGAATGTACAGCAAATTTTTAAGATGACGCTTACACTGGAGTACTTTGACGATAAGCGTTTCATTCGACCAATTGACCATACGATCAACACCAGACGACGTGCTCAAGGATTGCTTAAAGTGCCCACAAACTACAACACATATGGAAGACATCAACTCCAATTCAGCGTTTCTTCAACAATCAACGAATTACCTCGAGATTTAGTAAACATTGAAAATTTCAAGACAAGAAAAAAAAACATTAAAAATTTCTTCTTAAATTCAAATCAGTAAAGTAATAATTTTTGATTTTTTCTTTTTTTTTTTAAGAAACTTTTGTAAAACATGTATCTTTCACTTAAAGATTGCTTTTAATTTTTATATAGAGAAGCACAATCTTCTGCAGACAAGCCTATGGGCTTCGCAGGAACTTATAAAATTGTAAAGTCTTTTGAATATTCGAATAAATAAATAAATAAAATAAATATCATGATAGAAAACTATTATGATAGAAAACTATCGCGATAGAAAACTATCATGATAGAAAACTATCATGATAGAAAACTATCATGATAGAAAACTATCGTGATAGAAAACTATCATGATAGAAAACTATCATGATAGAAAACTATCATGATAGAAAACTATCATGATAGAAATATATCGTGATAGAAAACTATCATGATAGAAAACTATCATGATAGAAAACTATCATGATAGAAAACTATCGCGATAGAAAACTATCATGATAGAAAACTATCAGGATAGAAAACTATCATGATAGAAAACTATCATGATAGAAAACTATCATGATAGAAAACTATCATGATAGAAAACTATCTTGATAGAAAACTATCGCGATAGAAAACTATCATGATAGAAAACTATCATGATAGAAAACTATTATGATAGAAAACTATCGTGATAGAAAACTATCATGATAGAAAACTATCATGATAGAAAACTATCGTGATAGAAAGCTTCACAGATATACGCATATCTACGCTGATATACGCAAGTTTACGCAGGTCTAAGCAGATATACGCAGATCTACGCATATAACCGCGGGTATACGCAGGACATACGCAGATATACGCTGGTCTATGTAGATATACGCAGATGTACGCAGATATACGCCAAACAGATACACGCAGATCTACGCAAATCAACGCAGAGCTTCGATGATGTACGCAGATTACTGCCAGGCTACGCAGTAATACGCAGATCTACGCAGATGTACGCTGATATACGCCAATTAACGCATACGCAAATCTACGTAAATATACGCAGCTATACGCAGTCTAGCTAGTCTATACGCAGGTATACGCAGGTCTACATAGATAAACGCAGATTAACGCAGATCTACGCAGATCTACGCAGGGTTAACGCAGGTATACGCAGGCTTACGCATATTTATACAAAGTTCTACGTAGATAAGCGGTTGGATACGCAGATATATGCAGATAGAAAACTATCATGTAACGTATGGTAGAACTTTTTTTAAAAACTTTGCATAGATTATCATTGGTTGCTTATTCGCGTATCTCTCAATCGTCGACGTTCGGTAGAAAAACAAACCCAAACCAGAGCAAAAACAGAAGCTTATCATGGTTATCTTGTTTTCGTATTGTCCCCTTTCCTACTACTTGTCCACTCACTCGAGAAGAAAAACAAGCCTTATGAATCTCTCGGTTACAAAAATCTTCAAAACCGAATTTCACTATCGATTGAGTATCTCAAAACCTCAAAAAAAAAAACAAGACCGATTCTGATTCACAACACTCGTTTCACTATGAAAGTTTCCCCTCGCGACTTTCTCTACCTTTAGGACCAACGTCTACAGAATGCAGGTATACGCAGGATAGCAGATAAGCGGTTGGACACGCAGATATTCGCAGATCTGTGCACATATACGCAGATATACTAGAAAACTATCATGCATGTTGCATGTTATATGTTGCATGTTGCATGATAGAAAACTATAATGATGGAAAACTATCATGATATAAAACTATCATGATAGAAAACTATCATGATAGAACACTATCGTGATAGAAAGCTTCGCAGATATACGCAGATCTACGCTGCTATACGCAGGTCTACGCAGATAAACGCAGATTTACGCAGATCTATGCAGATCTACGCAGATGTACGCAGATATACGCCAAATTACGCAAATATGCGCAGATCTACGCAAATATACTTAGATCTGCGTAGATATACGCAGGTCTACGTGGGTTTACGCAGGTATACGCAAGCTTACGCATATTTATACAAAGTTCTACGTAGATAAGCGGTTGGATACGCAGATATATGCAGATAGAAAACTATCATGATAGAAAACTCTCATGATAGAAAACTGATAGAAAACTATCATGATAGAAAACTATCATGATAGAAAACTATCGCGATAAAAAACTATCATGATAGAAAACTATCGTGATAGAAAACTATCGTGATAGAAAACTATCATGATAGAAAACTATCGTGATAGAAAACTATCATGATAGAAAACTATCATGATAGAAAACTATCATGATAGAAAACTATCATGATAAAAAACTATCGTGATAGAAAACTATCATGATAGAAAACTATCATGACAGAAAACTATCATGATAGAAAACTATCATGATAGAAAACTATCATGATAGAAAACTATCATGATAGAAAACTATCATGATAGAAAACTATCATGATAGAAAACTATCATGATAGAAAACTATCGTGATAGAAAACTATCATGATATAAAACTATCATGATAGAAAACTATCATGATAGAAAACTATCATGATAGAAAACTGTCGTGGTAGAAAACTATCATGATAGAAAACTATCGTGATAGAAAACTATCATGATAGAAAACTATCATGATAGAAAACTATCATGATAAAAAACTATCGTGATAGAAAACTATCATGATCGAAAACTATCATGATAGAAAACTATCATGATAGAAAACTATCATGATAGAAAACTATCATGATAGAAAACTCTCATGATAGAAAACTATCATGATAGAAAAGTCTCATGATAGAAAACTTGTAACGGTTTAGTTGTTTTCATCCGACGAAAGGCACTGACTTCTTTTCCTACAGTTCCCTCAGGACCACAGGATTCCCCAAGCAAATCTGTAGGACGTCGGATAAGTTGTTCAGTCAACAAGATACGGTTCGGCATGCTCGCTTCACCAAAAGACCAGCTCGTCGGTGGGGTGGGTTCTTGTATCTGCCACTGAACTACCGCACATTATTTCATGCCGATATCATGACCCAACAAGAACTATATCTTAATAACGCACACAAGTCACCATTCCTAAATTTCAGAAAAGGGAACCCAAGATGTTGATGGGCCCCTGAGTTTTTCCCTCCCACCGTTTTCTTAAACTATGAGAAAACTCCTTGGTTATCGATCAACTCGTATTCTTTCAATAACCCCTTACTTAAAAATCGAATAAACTTCTAAAAATTACTCATATTATTCTCGGCACCTAAAAGCATCATCACTCCTTATCTTTCCCGTTTGCACAAAAAAAAAACTGAGCTCACTCCATTCTAAACCAAAAACAATTCCAAATAAATCATAATAGTGGATTCGTTCATATTACATGTATAAAGTTTATTAAGTCAAACTAAAGTAAAGAGGTAGTAAAACGAAAAATGATACAAAGAAATTAAGGTCCAACTCATTTTTTTGTTATAAAAAAAAAAAATAGATAAAATTATTCTATAATAGAGAATTTCTCTTAAAATCTCATTGCTATATTTGAATATCGGAAGGCGATAAAAAAAAAACTAAAATAATAATAACAGGAGATCTTATGAGGAGTTTGAGTGAAGAGACATCAAATTACGCTCGGTCAAGATCTATATTACTATTTATCGTGTTCGCCAAACAAAACAAAAAAAAACTAAATCGATAATTGAGTCTTTTTCTCTCTTAACTTTCTCCTTTGAGCTATTATTTTTTTTTTGTCTTTACACTCACACTCAGTCGAACTCTGTAACGGAAGTTGGCCCTCTCACACTAAAAGCGATATTCAGCAATCCCAAAGATACCCAGGAACACAGGAATCCCTGCAGGAGCCTCTGGGTAGTGTGACAGGTTGTTCAACTAGCTATGCGCGGGTAGGCATGCTTGCGTAATGCACGAAAAACCAGCTCGTCGGTGGGGTGGGATCTTGCGCAGGCTGCTGAACGTCCGTACTTAATTTACATGCCTAGAGAAAAATTATTCAATTCTCCTAATCCTTCAAAAAAAAAATAGTATAAAAAAAATCCAAACTTCAAACCAAAGGAAACTCATAGATGGTAATGGTTCCCTTGAGTGTAGCCCTCCCACTATCCATATAACAAAACTATAATGGATAATCCTTGGCCCTTGCGCCACTCGTTTACTTTTGCAAAAGCCCCTAAAGTAACAAGCGAACCTTTACTGGATCACTTTCTCATCACTACACTCACACATTGATTCACTGCCCCACACTTACACAAAGAAAAACTAGATACTCATCTTAAGAGAGGAAAACTATTTCAAATAAAAAGATGGATTTGTTTTATTTTTTTTAAATTCCCAATTTAAATAAATTTTATTTATTCCGAAAAAGCTTTAAAAGAATTTCATTGAGTTTTCATTTTAAGTTTAATTCTTGGATTCACGAAAAAAATTAAATTAAATAAAATAAAATGAAACTAAATCTTGCTTAAATTGATTTTAAACTTAGAGTTTTATACGAAGGAATATTCGATATGATGTATTCTTCACAAAAAAATATATGATCAATTATGATTTGGTTTAAATTATAGTTCGTTCATATGTCAATATACTATAGAAAAAGTCATAATTAAGAACAAAAAGACTCACCAAATTATGATCAACATAAAAAAAAAGTGCTGGGGTTACCATTTCATTTGCGCAGCATCGGTGGTGTCTCAATTTGTTGTGCACAGCAGATTGGATCGCCGACGCTCTAGCTAAATGTATTAAAGGGGAAAAGAAAGAGTTAAAAACAAATGAACGAGCTTTACAGCAACAAATAAATGAAAAAAAAAAATACTTAACTTTCGGAATTCAGAATTCGGAGTACTGATAAGATTAGCAAGTAGAAAAAAAAGAGGGAATTAAAGAAAAAAATTGCACAAATTTCGTTTTTGATAACGATCGTGTGCTGGCTGTAGGAAGATGCTGAGGCTATTGCTGATGTTGATGTTGATGAAGATGGTGATGATGATGATAATAAGGTATATTGAGATGAAGTTGTTTTGTTGTTATCGTTGATGACTGGAGCATGCAAATCAGAATTTAATTCGGATTTGGATAGCTTTTTTTTTTGTACGTACTGTAAGTATGTAGGTCGGATGATAGGTTGTTTCTGATAGTGGGGATATGATTAGGGCTATTGCATTTCTATTGTTGAACGATGAAGATGATGTAGAGTTTGATTTTCAGGAATAATTTTGGGCGCAAGTACACATATGTGTGTCGTTTTGGCGATGGAAACGTGATAGCGCTTCACTTGAATCTCGTATAGCTTTGCACCAATTGTATGAAAAAATTACAGGTGTTGAAATGTTTAGTTCTGGCGTCATATAAGGCGATCGCAGTTTCGCAATATTTAATGAATATTGCTTTCCAGCTTATTATGATTGCCAGACGAATGTTAAAAAATGTTTTTTTTTTTCAGATGAAGGAGCTTTGAACTGAGGCTCGATGTCCGAGGTTATCGTTTTTTTGAACAAGCAAACGTAATACCATGCACATGCGATAACTCGGAGCTAAAGTCCACTGTACAGATTTTGGTACAGTTGCGTCTGCGTTTTTTTTTTTTTTGTATAAAAAAAAACAACAGGTGATCGTATTTTTGTAAACTGCCGGTGGTGAAGCTATACCCTTTGTAATCGAAAGATTACAGCTGGTATGGCTGGACGGATTGGCGTTGTCCTCTCTCTTCTTCACTTGATTAAAGGAATGTTCGATGGCACTGTATGAGGATGGGTTTGCTTTTTAATGAATAAGGAAAAAAAAATTCACAAGGAAAATAGGGAAGTGTTTTACCTGTGCTAATAGCTCAATCGGTATGAGATGGCTATAAGTTAGTCTCAAGACTGCCCTTTTTTCTGTTTATAGATTTTGTTATTCAATAATTAGGTATTGGTTTTAATTCAGTAGAATAATTATTTCTTACTTTTCTTTTTCTTATTATTTTTGATCAATAAGTTACAAAGTACTAGGTTATTGGACCACGATGAGTTTTGTTGGAGAGATCTACCACCGGCAAGAGTTAATATTGGAAAGAAAGATTAAGTATTCGGCATGAACAGTCAGTAGATGTCCACGGGGTTTCGATTCACATTTTTTCCGCAAAGGAGGAAATGGATTTAGTTTCGCTGAGTTTGACTTGACATTTGATATCAGCTGTAATGCAAATCGAATACCTACAGAATTCCGTATGAATAGTGTTCATAAACTCATTCATTCTTATGTTTTGGTGATAATTTAAATTCATATCTATGATGGTGTAAATTCATAGAGTAAGTGGATTTGTCCCCAACAAAGCATCTCAATAGCTTTGACGAAAGGAAAAGTCTGTTGAATGAAAGAGGACCATTGGAGCTAAGGATTCTTACTTTGGATGTTTCATAGAGCTTTCGGTTCTATTTTCTTATATCCTTTGCGTGAAAGATTCCCAGTGATTTGCCTTGCATATCCTCAAGTTCATAAAGACTATTTCCATTAATTGATTTTATTTCAGCTTGCACAAATTTTGGACTGAGCTTGGCGTTAAACTTCTTAGTAGCGTCACTTAGAACGAAATTTCGTTTCATAACTACCTGTCCTACCTTATAGGTGACATTCTTAGATCGGGTATTATATGTGTGTTCATATTGATTATGTGCCTTTGCTAGTGAATCTTTGAGATGTTTATGAAGAATATTCATTTTTGAGGATTTGGGTAAAATATCATACTCAGGGTTGTTCAAATCATTTAATTTTCGTAATAAAGCGTAGTCTGAACCATGTTCAATTTTGGAATGTCCGAATAAGGCTTCATGCGGCGACATGCCGATGGCCGAATGGACTGCGGAACGAAGAGCCGACGTGATAGAGATCAAGTGATTATCCCAATTAGTATGGTGTGGTCCTATATATGACCGAATGGCTGAAAGGATGGACCTATTAACGCGCTCACTCGCATTTGCCTGTGGTGAGTAAGCAGCTGTTTTGACGTGTTTAACTCCATAGCTCGTGAGAAATTTTGCAAACTCTTTTCCCGTGAACTGTTTCCCATTGTCAGATAACACTGACTCAGGTACTCCAAATGTTGCGAAAACTTGTTCTTCGAGAAACTTTATGGCCATTTCACCTGTAGCTTTCCTCAATGGTGAAATAAAGACAAATTTTGTCAATTGGTCAAGACATATAATAATAAAGGTGTTTCCAGACTTTGATCGTGGGTAGGGCCCAAGGAAGTCAATGAAGAGATGCTGGAAAGGCCTGTCTACCACAAAAGCTTTACCCATTGGCGGTCTGAGAGTTGAATTCGGGGCTTTCGAGGACTTACAGACTATACAGTTTGCGATGAACGTTTTAACTTGCGCCGCCATATTAGGCCAGTAAAAACGCTCACGCAAACGGTACAGTGTCTTAGCGATCCCACCATGCGAGGCTTTTGGTGGATCATGCGCCAGAAGAATCAAATGGTTGGTCAGAGAAGATGGAATCCAGAGCTTCCAGACGAGGTCGTCAGCTCTAGGATCCCCTGTGCAACATTTAACCTTTTTGTACACAAAATTTTCTGAGACAACAAGGTCAGGTAACTGTTCATTGTTTTCCTCGATTGTTTTGATCAAATTGACATATTCATCCGACTTGAATGCCGGATCTGTCAAATCGATCGATAGAACATCCGTAAGGTTCACGTTATTTGTCAAACCAGGTACGATTCCATCAACCGCGTACACTCTAGATAGAGCGTCTGGTACGACATTTTGTGTGCCCTTCCGGTGCTCTATCTCAAAAGAGTATCGTTGAAGTCGAAGACTCCAACGAGCTAACCGTCCACTAAGGTCCTTCTGATTCATGAGCCACTTCAAGCTCGCATGATCAGTCACTATTTTAAATTCTTGGCCTTCCACATAAGACCGAAACTTTTCAACTCCCATGACCGCTGCCAAGCACTCCAACTCAGTGACGCTATAGTTGCGTTGAGCAGCGTTTAGCTTATGTGAGAAATAATAGATAGGCCTTTCAATGCCCTCTTCATCTTTTTGGCATAAGACTGAACCTATTCCTGATGTGGATGCATCGCATAAAATAACAAAAGGCTTTTTGAAATTTGGGTTGATTAGTATGGGAGCTGTAGTTAACGCAGTTTTCAGTTCCTCGAATGCCGTAATTGCCTCTGGACCAAATACGAAAGATTTTCCCTTTTTCAAGGTATCGGTAATGGGTGTGGCAATGGAAGAATAATCTTTCACAAAGCGCCTGTACCATCCCGATAATCCTAAAAACCTTCGTACTTGTCGAGGTGTTTTTGGAATCGGAAATTCCTTAATGGCCGAAACTTTGTCAGGATCCGTTTTGAGGCATCCTCCTCCTACTATGAAACCTAAATATTTTAATTGCTTAAAGCAAAATTTGGACTTGGCGAGATTTATTGTAAGTCCTGCTGAACTAAGAAGTGATGCTAGCTCACGGAGAATATTAAGGTGTTCTTCAAATGTTCCCGAAATTATCAAGAGGTCGTCCAAATAAACGAATACATTCTGTCTTAACCTGTGCGGAACCACCTTATCCATCAATCTGCACAAACGTTGAGCTGCGCCACAAAGACCAAAAGGCATCACTGTATACTGATACAGAGGTCTACCAGGCACAGCAAACGCGGTTTTTTCCCGAGACGATTTCTCCAACGGTATTTGCCAAAAGGCGTCTTTCATATCCACACTTGATATAAAGTGCGTATCTGGAAGACGACTTAGCAACCCTTCCATATGAGCAAATGGATAGGCGTCGTTCTTGGATACTTGATTCACTTTCCGGGAGTCAAGGCAAAGGCGATTTTTTCCCGGTTTCCGCACCAAGACAACCGGAGAGCACCAAGCGCTGTTGCTTTCTTCTATGACACCAAGACCGAGCATCCTATCCAGTTCCTCATACATAAGGTTTTGCACCGCTGGAGAAACCGGGTAGTGCCTTTGTTTGATAGGTTTGGTATCCCCTGTATCAATTACGTGCTCTTCAAGTGTAGTTCGCCCCAACCCAAGCTTGGCAGATGATGGAAATAAGTTGATGACATTCTCCAATTGTTTGGACTGATCCCTTGATAACTCGTGAACACTTGGATCTTCTGAGTTCGGAATATATCCGGACGAAATCTCAGAGATTATTTGAGGTGCAATCTCAAACAATCTCCAAAAATTAACCCCCAGATATAACTGTTGGTCTAATGACGGAACTAAAAACAAAGTAATCTCCTTCGAGACTCCTTTATATGTTATGTCGGTTTTAACCTCTCCCACAATCGGTTGTGATTGACCACTTGCGGTTCTAATTTTCGATTTAAATGGTTTATATTCGATACTGGCATTTTTCAAAAGATCCAGACATCCACAACCTAAGCAACTGACACTTGCACCGCTGTCAAGAAGTCCAAGTATCTGTTTGCCAAAGACAGTAATGTTGGTGTATGGTCTTGGATCATCAATATTGCAAAGGCTTGAGACTTTAATCTGATTTTGAACTTCTTTCTTCTTTCGAAAACGTTCTCGAAGCTTAATTATATGTTTTGGGGGTTTGCAATTGAAAATCCTGCATCGAACATCATAATAATTTAACAATCTCTCGTGAAGAGATTTTGGTTGTGTTTTAGTTGAAGTTGGCTTTAAGGGTTTTTCAAGATTCTTTAAAATATTTGTTGTAGGTTCGTTCTCATTATTTGGTTCTGAAACCTTTTGAGTATCTGTTTTATTTTGAAAGTCAGATGGATTTTCAAACTCATGTTTCTTATTTGGACTATCTTGTAAAATTGTAACGCTGGGAATTCTCTGTAAGTCAGGTGTATCTGCAAAAGTAGGTGAAGTTTGGTTATAGATAACCGATAAAGGCTTTAATAATTCGTCGGGTTCTTTACTACAGGACAAAACTCCCCGGTCCTTGATTCGCCCTGTGCTCGGTTTCCCGAACACTTCACACACTCGGGTGTGGTTGTGTTCTCGAGTCCACATTTAAAGCAAAAAAGTTTTCTTTGTGGGCTGGGACAGTTAACGAATGAATGACCTTTAATTCTGCAGTTCCAACAAACATAAAGGGACTGATCTCGTTTGGGAAGTGAAGTTCTAAGTGCGTTTATTTCGAGCTCCTGCGGATCATCTTGTTCAAATTCAAGTTCGTTGACTTGTCTTTTGAAGTTTGACTGAACGAATTGCTTATTTCGTATACTATCACTTTGAAGGACATACTTTTCTATGTTTCTACATACATAGATCATATCGGGTATGCTAGTTGTATTGTATGTAATCATAAGTTCACCGATGCGGCGTTTGACATTTTGCTTAACTAAATCGATTATTTCCTTAGATGTTTTAGGATTTCGAAGGCGAGTATTCATTAGAGTTATGGCATTGTAGAAGTCATCGAAGCTCTCGTTGTGACCTTGTCGCCTGTCAAACATTTTTCTTGACAGCTCAGAATCAGATTCTAAGCTTCGATATTGTTCGATTATTGCAAACTGGAGACTTTGCCAATTTAATAATGGATGAGATTTTAGATACATCCAGTACCAATCTTCGACTCGACCTGCGATAAACAAGTGAAAATTGAGGAAGATATCTTCCCACGAAGCTCCATAACACTCTTTCAACCTGTTAAGCCGAAAGATGAAGTCGTCAACCGTCATATTCTTATTATCAAATTTTAAACCCCACTTATGGAATTCAAACTTTTTAAATGGGTTACTTCGTGAAGAAGTTGTACGTTCATTAGAAATATCTTGATTAATATTTAAAGCATTCAGTTGTGAAATAAAATTCTGAGTATTTTCACTAATATTAGCGGGAGGTTCAAGTACGTTATTATTGACGTTTTGCGCGTTTGGAACAAGTGGTTGGGGAAGAAGTCTGTTTGCTGTACTTTGAGATTGTGGACGTCTATTGACATCATATTCTTCTGAATTTGCCTGAGGAGTAGGAGCTGAAAGAGCTTGCCTTATTGTCTCGGCAACTTTATCTAAAGTTATTTGTCTCTCTCTTTCTATTTCCTGTCGTAAGTTTATCAAATCAGTAGTTCTAGCCACACCTATAGAAGCAGTTACTACTTGTTGAATGTGCTCAGTTAAAGTTCTATTTGCAGGGAATTGTCGATTGACGTTCGAACTACTCGCCCCGTCTATATTATTTGCATTAGATATATTTAAATTGTTTGAACTATTTTCAATGATTGGGGGACTAGCTTGGTTTTGATTTTGGTTTGGAGGCACTTGGAGCGCTCCCGTAGGGTTCAAAGGATTTTCCTGAGGGTCTGTTAGTTCTGTGTCATCGGTTGGTGGTTCAGAGTTATTTATTGGAGGGTTATTTTTCTTAGTTGTGCGACCAGCTTGGCCACCTCTTTGCCTACTAGAAGCCATATTTTTTTTTTTTTTTTTTTTTAGGTATATGTAGGTATGTATTATAACAAACAAAAATGTTTTCTCAATAAAAGGAAGAAAAACCTTTAATAAATAATCACCAAATTATTAAAAAAAAGCGAATGCGAAAAAAAAGGAAAAATGTATAAAGAAAATTTCATCAACTAAACAAAAGAATATACCAAAATATATATTATTTTAAACAATAAATCATAAATGTGTGTGTGGGGTACGTGAAATACAATAATGTGATGTGTAGTGTAGTGTTAGGTTAAACATTTAAAATTTTGACTTATATTTTTTTTTTTTTTTTTTTTTTTTAGTTATACTTAACTCAATAGAATGACTTGAATACGATCCTAACGCAGCAAAAAAAAAAACATATATAAACTACATAGATTTTCTCGGTCGTTAAAACTTACTATCATTCTTGAATCAGTGTGAAATCTTGTTATCAACACAAACTTCGACGCTTCAATTAATGTATGATTTCACTGACCTCATCTTTTGGTCGTCTGACAAGTTTGTAAAGATCACAAGGATTCCATTTTTAAGATGTTATTAAAAAAATTATAGATTTTGAGAACTGAAAATTATGAAAATGTAAATGGGACAAGAATGCGATTATTAGTTACATAATTTTAGAAGCGTTGAAAGGAAGAGAGCTCCGACGCAGCATTCGAAGATATAGTCTCAAGGAATAGAATCTTCCGGTCGTCTGACAAGATCTTCCAAAAAAAATTTAAATAATAAAGCTGAAGCTAAAAAAACTTGTTTTCATACTAAACAGTCAATGCAACTGCAAAGAAGTTGTTTCTTGAACAGATATCTTTCGGACATTGAAAATTTAGTAGTGTGTCTTATTTAATTTGAACTAATATGAAATATCGGGTTGTCATTTTCTTGCCCCACAATGGGCGCCACCTGTGTAACGGAAGTTGGCCCTCTCACACTAAAAGCGATATTCAGCAATCCCAAAGATACCCAGGAACACAGGAATCCCTGCAGGAGCCTCTGGGTAGTGTGACAGGTTGTTCAACTAGCTATGCGCGGGTAGGCATGCTTGCGTAATGCACGAAAAACCAGCTCGTCGGTGGGGTGGGATCTTGCGCAGGCTGCTGAACGTCCGTACTTAATTTACATGCCTAGAGAAAAATTATTCAATTCTCCTAATCCTTCAAAAAAAAAATAGTATAAAAAAAATCCAAACTTCAAACCAAAGGAAACTCATAGATGGTAATGGTTCCCTTGAGTGTAGCCCTCCCACTATCCATATAACAAAACTATAATGGATAATCCTTGGCCCTTGCGCCACTCGTTTACTTTTGCAAAAGCCCCTAAAGTAACAAGCGAACCTTTACTGGATCACTTTCTCATCACTACACTCACACATTGATTCACTGTCCCACACTTACACAAAGAAAAACTAGATACTCATCTTAAGAGAGGAAAACTATTTCAAATAAAAAGATGGATTTGTTTTATTTTTTTTAAATTCCCAATTTAAATAAATTTTATTTATTCCGAAAAAGCTTTAAAAGAATTTCATTGAGTTTTCATTTTAAGTTTAATTCTTGGATTCACGAAAAAAATTAAATTAAATAAAATAAAATGAAACTAAATCTTGCTTAAATTGATTTTAAACTTAGAGTTTTATACGAAGGAATATTCGATATGATGTATTCTTCACAAAAAAATATATGATCAATTATGATTTGGTTTAAATTATAGTTCGTTCATATGTCAATATACTATAGAAAAAGTCATAATTAAGAACAAAAAGACTCACCAAATTATGATCAACATAAAAAAAAAGTGCTGGGGTTACCATTTCATTTGCGCAGCATCGGTGGTGTCTCAATTTGTTGTGCACAGCAGATTGGATCGCCGACGCTCTAGCTAAATGTATTAAAGGGGAAAAGAAAGAGTTAAAAACAAATGAACGAGCTTTACAGCAACAAATAAATGAAAAAAAAAAATACTTAACTTTCGGAATTCAGAATTCGGAGTACTGATAAGATTAGCAAGTAGAAAAAAAAGAGGGAATTAAAGAAAAAAATTGCACAAATTTCGTTTTTGATAACGATCGTGTGCTGGCTGTAGGAAGATGCTGAGGCTATTGCTGATGTTGATGTTGATGAAGATGGTGATGATGATGATAATAAGGTATATTGAGATGAAGTTGTTTTGTTGTTATCGTTGATGACTGGAGCATGCAAATCAGAATTTAATTCGGATTTGGATAGCTTTTTTTTTTGTACGTACTGTAAGTATGTAGGTCGGATGATAGGTTGTTTCTGATAGTGGGGATATGATTAGGGCTATTGCATTTCTATTGTTGAACGATGAAGATGATGTAGAGTTTGATTTTCAGGAATAATTTTGGGCGCAAGTACACATATGTGTGTCGTTTTGGCGATGGAAACGTGATAGCGCTTCACTTGAATCTCGTATAGCTTTGCACCAATTGTATGAAAAAATTACAGGTGTTGAAATGTTTAGTTCTGGCGTCATATAAGGCGATCGCAGTTTCGCAATATTTAATGAATATTGCTTTCCAGCTTATTATGATTGCCAGACGAATGTTAAAAAATGTTTTTTTTTTCAGATGAAGGAGCTTTGAACTGAGGCTCGATGTCCGAGGTTATCGTTTTTTTGAACAAGCAAACGTAATACCATGCACATGCGATAACTCGGAGCTAAAGTCCACTGTACAGATTTTGGTACAGTTGCGTCTGCGTTTTTTTTTTTTTTTGTATAAAAAAAAACAACAGGTGATCGTATTTTTGTAAACTGCCGGTGGTGAAGCTATACCCTTTGTAATCGAAAGATTACAGCTGGTATGGCTGGACGGATTGGCGTTGTCCTCTCTCTTCTTCACTTGATTAAAGGAATGTTCGATGGCACTGTATGAGGATGGGTTTGCTTTTTAATGAATAAGGAAAAAAAAATTCACAAGGAAAATAGGGAAGTGTTTTACCTGTGCTAATAGCTCAATCGGTATGAGATGGCTATAAGTTAGTCTCAAGACTGCCCTTTTTTCTGTTTATAGATTTTGTTATTCAATAATTAGGTATTGGTTTTAATTCAGTAGAATAATTATTTCTTACTTTTCTTTTTCTTATTATTTTTGATCAATAAGTTACAAAGTACTAGGTTATTAGACCACGATGAGTTTTGTTGGAGAGATCTACCACCGGCAAGAGTTAATATTGGAAAGAAAGATTAAGTATTCGGCATGAACACTCAGTAGATGTCCACGGGGTTTCGATTCACATTTTTTCCGCAAAGGAGGAAATGGATTTAGTTTCGCTGAGTTTGACTTGACATTTGATATCAGCTGTAATGCAAATCGAATACCTACAGAATTCCGTATGAATAGTGTTCATAAACTCATTCATTCTTATGTTTTGGTGATAATTTAAATTCATATCTATGATGGTGTAAATTCATAGAGTAAGTGGATTTGTCCCCAACAACTCTTAAATTTCATTAAGTATATATATAAAAACAAAAATCACTCGTATTATCAGATTCAATAAAAAAAAATAGTATTTTTTGGCCTTCACTTTCTCACTATTATCGTTCAAATTAAGTTTCTGTTCATCTCAAAATAAAATAAAAACAAAAAAAAAAAACTTACCGACTTACTCAAAGGTGATGTGCACAGCAGCTTTTTTCATCGGTTTAGACGCTTGTTTCGGTGAGCGTAGCTAGATTAGGGATAAATAAACAAAAATCTTTTCAATTTGAACGATGAATGATAAAAAGAGAATACTTAGCTTTTTTTTTTTTTTTTAATATGTATGACGAGTGACTAAATGAGTTGTCTTATAGCTTATAATAGAACTTTAAGGTTAATTCTAATTATTAATTTAAGGATGATGATTGATGTTGATGCTGCTTGTATTTATCTGAGGCCGATGAGTGGGAAGGAAATAATAATTCCCGATTATAGGGCACCCTTCGGAAATTCTTCTTGATGGCTTACAGGGAATAGAAAGAGTTGAGCTCAGAACTCGATCATATCAATTTGTACATGTGATGACGTATGTGTAATGTTGGTGCAAGAAATTTAGCTTCGCTAAAAATCTATTAGCTTTGTTGTTGTTTTCCAAGATTAGGCTTTATGATCCCGACAAATTATTCACCAATTAAGATGAGGATTGTCGCAGATGGCTTTTTTTTGTAGTTTTTGAGCTGATTGACACTGTGAATCCAATTATAATGCACTTCGATTGAATTTAATTGCGTGAATGCACGTGGCACTACAATCCGGTGTGCTTCGAAAATTGCTTGGCCTACGTGTCAAAATTAATCGAGAATGAATACTCGATACACTGCGATTAGTTTTGTGGCACAATCCGATTTCACGATCAGATACGCGGTCTTTTTGATCGGTACCGAGAGTACATGAGGCTATACGGGTACTGCTGGTATCGGTGACGTGGCACGATCCGATTTTGTGATTAGAAAAGCAGTCTTCAATCGGTACTGCGAGTAAATGGGGCTGTACTCGTACTGCGGGTGTCTGTGATGTGGCAGCCAACCGCGTGGCTTGACCACACCAATTCAGATGTGTTGGTACAGTTGAACCCGAAATATGAAGTTTCTTTTTAGTTGCGATTTTATTTTATTTTGCTCACAGAGATAACTTTCTCTATACAGCTTCGGTTAAATCAAAATTTGGCGGTGGGTTTTGATTTGATAGGTCTACTATAGGCGAGAGTTGTATTCTGAAAGCATGATTGGAGGAAATGGACAAGTCTGTAGGTATCGCATCTCGTAACATTTGCACAATCGAAACCAGTTCAGTGGCTGATCGTAAATTCGAATGTTCAATGACGTGAGGAATTCCATACTCTCAGTGTCTTACTATGAACGATGCCTCGGACGTATTCAGTGCGTTATACAAATAAATATTTCGTGTGTTTTTATAAGCGGTCCACACACAACATTTCAATTTCTTGGTAGCCAGGACATGAAGTTGAAATGGAACAAGGACTATCTTTCATGAAAATCGACCCACGTTTAGATTAGATACTAACAGAAAAAAATTTATTTTTACGAGCGCATATCTTTAGCATGAACGATTCCCAGAGCGTTTCCATTCAGGTCTACAAGTTCATACAAATTGTTGCTTACAATTTTTTTGATTTTCGCCTGAACAAATTTGGGGCACAACTTTGCGTTCCTCTTCTTAGATTTATCGCTTAAAATGAAATTGCGTTTAAGAATAACTTGCCCAATATCAAATTTGCGGGCTTTACTTCGAGTATTATAAGTCTTTTCATATATTTTATGGGCCTGAGCTAAAGATTCTTTTATACGTTCGTGAATCATGTTCATTTTTAAAGTTTCTTGGCAAAACAGTAAATTCAGAATTATTAAGACCATTTAATTTTCTTAGCAACTCATAATCCGAACCGTGCTCTAGCTTACATTGGCCGAACAGAGCTTCGTGAGGTGACAAACCAATTGCCGAGTGCACGGTTGACCTTAAAGCACTTAAAATTGAAACAAGATGTTTGTCCCAATTGGATTGGTCTGCGCCTACGTATGACCTTATGGCTGCCAAGATAGATCGGTTGACACGCTCACTGGCGTTAGCTTGTGGTGCATATGACGCAGTTCTAATATGCTTTGTACCATATGAACTGAGGAATTTAGAGAACTCTTTACCTACAAATTGTTTCCCATTGTCGGAGAGGAGTGACTCTGGTACTCCAAATAGTGAGAACACTTGTTCTTCTAAAAATCGAATCGCGTCATCTGCCGTGGCTTTTCGTATAGCTTTCGCAAGGACAAATTTTGTTAACTGGTCTAGACATACTATCATATATGAATTGCCTTTTTTCGATCTGGGGTAGGGACCGAGAAAGTCCACGAACACATGCTGAAATGGGCTATCGACGATAAAAGATTGCCCCATCGGTGGTCTAAGGACAGAGTTTGGGGCCTTGGATGCTTTACATACAATGCATTCTCCGATGAACGATTTTACTTGAGCCGCCATATTAGGCCAGTAAAATCGCTCACGAAGATGGTACAACGTTTTTGCAACTCCACCATGCGAGGCTCGAGGTGGATCATGTGCCAGTTGAATTAAGCGGTTCGTAAGGGCGGCAGGAATCCACAGTTTCCAAACACAGTCGTCTTCCCTGGGATCCCCTGTGCAATGTCTGACCTTCTTGTACACAAAACTTTCTGAGACTTGAAGGTCAGGTAGCTGGGATTTATTTTTCTCAACAGTTTCGATTAATCTCATGTACTCATCCGACTTGAATGACGGATCAGCAAGATCAACCTGCAGAACATCAGAAGAGCTCATGAGACTTGTTGGAGCAGATGCAATCTCATCCACGGCATACACCCGCGAGAGTGCATCTGGTGCAACATTTTGAGAGCCCTTTCGATGCTCTATAACAAAAGAGAATCTTTGAAGTCTTAAACTCCACCGCGCCAATCTGCCACTTAAATCTTTCTGGCTCATGAGCCACCTGAGACTTGAATGGTCAGTCACTATTGTAAAGCTATGCCCTTCCACATATGGACGAAACTTCTCGACACCTAACACGGCAGCTAAACATTCTAGCTCCGTAACACTATAGTTACGCTGAGCTTGATTTAATTTGTATGAATAGTAATAAATAGGTTTCTCTAAACCTTCATCATCAAGTTGACATAAAACGCAGCCAACACCAGTGGAGGAAGCATCACACAAGATGAGGAACGGTTTTTGAAAGTCCGGATTGACCAGAACTGGAGCAGTTGTCAGTGCCACTTTAAGTTGTTCAAAAGCTTTTAAGGCTTCTGGAGAAAAATTGAAGGTTTTGTTTTTCTTTAAAGTGTCGGTTAACGGAGTTGCTAGTGAGGAATAATTTGGTACAAACCGTCTGTACTAACCAGACAGACCCAAAAACCTTCGAACCTGTCGCGGGGTTTTTGGTACGGGGAAGTCTCGAATGGCGCTCACTTTGTCTGGGTCTGTTTTGATACACCCCCCACCAACTATAAACCCTAAGTATCGAAGTTCCTTAAAACAGAATCTTGATTTCTCAAGATTGATTGTCAGGCCTGCTTTTCGCAATAGAGAAGCTAAGGTGCGAAGTATTTTGACATGTTCTTCAAACGTCCGTGAAACAATCAGCAAATCATCTAAATAAACAAAAATGAATTGTTTCAATTCATTCGGAACCACTTTGTCCATTAATCTGCACAAGCGTTGAGCGGCATTGCAGAGGCCAAAGGGCATAACCTTGAATTGATACAAGGGTCTACCGGGCACACTAAACGCGGTCTTTTCCCGTGCCGATTCCGCTAGAGGAATCTGCCAAAATGCGTCTTTCAGATCTACACTACTGATGTAGTGCGTATCCGATTGACGACTTAGCAGATTCTCAACATGAGGAAATGGATAGGCGTCATTTTTTGTTGCTTTATTGAGTTTTCTGGAGTCTAGGCACAAGCGATTTTTCCCAGGCTTACGCACTAGAACAACAGGCGAACTCCAGGCACTCTCGCTTTCTTCAATAACATCTAATGCCAACATCCTATCCAATTCCTCGTACATTAGCTTTTGGATCGCAGGCGACACGGGATAGTGTCGCTGTTTAATGGGCTCGGTTTCACCTGTGTTTATTGTATGTTCTTCTAATTGAGTCCGTCCAAGCCCTTCTCTAGCATAGGATGGAAACAAACGTATAACACTTTCGATTTCGTTAGATTATTTGGCTGAGAGTTCGTGAGCGTTTGCGTCACATATCCGAAGTGGTAATGGGCAAATCTCGGAAACAATTTGAGGAGCGATCTCAAACACTTTCCAAAAGTTAATTCCAAGATACAATGGTTGCTGCAGAGATGGAACTAAGTACATCTTAATTTCTTTTGTCAGGTTCTTGTATGTTATTTTGGTGGTAAGCTCCCCTACGATCTGCTGTGGCTGCCCACTCGCAGTTTTAACATTGGAGTTTAAATTTTTAAATGATAAACCTTGCTCTTTTATAAGCTGCAAACATCCCGCCCCTAGACAACTGAGGCTCGCACCACTGTCTAGAAGACCAAGCATAGTCTTTCCGAAAATAGATACGCTTGCATAAGGTCGTGGATCTTCACTATTGCATAGCGTCGTAGCGCAAATTTCACGATAAGTATTTCGTTTATTTTTAAAACGATCTCGTAATTTTTGGATTCGAGTAGGAACTCCAGTGATAATTTTGTTACGGACTTCGTAATAATTTTGTATTCGATCGTGGAGCGGAATTGGTGTATGTGAAGACACGGGTAGTTTGTTACTTTCGATAGAATCTCGTTTTAAAATTCGAACAACCATTGGCTCCGTATCGTTTCTAATAGAATTTGAATGTTTAGATATATCTATCGATTGATTGGATTTTTGATCATCAGGTAGTTTTCTCAATTCAAGTAAGTTTGAACTTTCACGTAATTTGGTCACATCAGTTGGGTTTGGCATATCAGATAAAGGGGTAAAGTCAGGATGAGAGGTATCTAAATCTTTTAGACTTGAGTCTGTTCCGGATCTCCTTTCGGATGGCAAAACTCTCCGGTGGTCGGATTGCCCCGTTTCCGGTTTCCCGAACACTTGGAACCTTTTGGAGTGGTTGTATTCTCCATGCCACATTTGTAGCAAAATAAACTACGCTGCGGATCAGGGCATTGCACAAACGAGTGGCCTTTGACCTTGCAATTCCAGCAAGGGAAACTTGAAATCTTTTGCTGATTCGATGCACTCAAGGCATCAATGTCAAATGAATCCTCTTCAGGAAGATTGCTTTCTAATTCATTGACTTGTTTCTTGAAATTACCTTGCGCCAAAGGTTTCGACCGAAAAAATTCGTTCAGTGCATGCTTTTCAATGGAGTGACATACATACACCATTTCGGCTAAGCTATCAGTGTTGAACGTTATAAGAAGTTCACCAGTCCTTCTCTTTACATTTTGTTTTATTAATTCAATCAATTCTCTTCGTGACTTTGGACAGTGAAGACGAGCATTCATAACGAGGATGGAATTATAAAAATCGTCGAAACTTTCAGTTGCACTCTGACGACGGTCAAACATCTTTCGAGAAAGTTCCGAGTCGGTCTCGATGCTCCTATATTGTTCTACAAGAGCAATTTCAAGATTTTCCCAATTCGCATTTGGATTGGTCTTTAAAAATGTCCAAAACCAACTCTCCGCAGTTCCCGTCACGAAGAGATGAAAGTGGAGGAAAATATCCTCCCAAGAAACATTGTAACTTCTTTTGAGTCTTTTAAGCCGAAAAAGGAAATCATCCACTGTCATTCTAAGGTTGTCGAATTTCAAGCCCCATTTATGAAATTCGACAGCTCTGTACGAACCACTATAAGAAGGATTTCGAAATGGACTAGGACTTGGCGCATTCAACGTAAGAGCGTTCATTTGCCGCAGAAAATTTTGCGCGTTTTCACTGAGATGTGGTTCAGTCTCACTTTCGTTGTGTATTTCTTGTGTATTTGCATTTATATTTGCCTGAGGTCGAGGAGTTGGATGTGCAGTGCTGTGTTCTTGAGGGGGATTTACAACATGTGAACCTTCTAAAGCAGCCGGAGGATTTGGAGCTCCTAAAGCTTCTCGAATGGTTCTCGTAACCTCTTCTCTAATTTTAAGCCTTTCTTCCTCATACTCGGCCTTTCTAGCTTGTAAGTCTTCGGACCTACTCAAACCAAGCGTGGCCGTAACAACATTTTTTATGTAACGTTGTAAGCTTTCGTTAAGAGAAACATCAGCTTGGTTTCCTTCACGCTGACCAGCCAATTCCTCTTCTGGGAGAGGATCTGGTGCGGGAGGGTCTTCAGGCACATTGCTAGATACGGATGCCTGGTTTTTCGAAGTATTTTTATTGATTCTGGGTGCCATTGAGCAGACAATATTTATTACTTTTTGAAAATTTAAAGAGGTTAATTTATGGTGCCAACAACAAACGAAAAAGCTACGGAATCAATAGCCAACAACAAAAAAAAAAAATATATATAATTAACGGAACGAAGATAATAGTAAATAAAGGAAACTAGATCTTTTAAAATAAAAATAAAAAGAAAAAGGAAAATACGGAACTAATTTGCAAATAAAAGTAACCTGATTATTTCAACAAAAAAAAATCAAAAATAGAATATCATGTGTGCTTGGGAAAGTAATGAGTGATGTGCGTTTCATTGCGACGATTTTAAACTGAAATTAAAGAATTGCATGCTTTAAATTCAACAAATATATAAAAAAAAAGTTTTTCAGAACGCAACTAAGAACAAGATCAACTTTACCTTAGTACTCATAGGTCGTTCTCTAATATTTGTAAATTACTGTTTTCTAAATAGTACTTGTACCTAAATAAAAATATAAATTGAGTGGGGCTAAACTATCTTACAATAGTTTTTACTTGATGGTCCAAAAGAGACATGAGCGCAACAGACAGAGAGGAGTTTCTGGACCTGTTAACTCTCGGTCGCTCATGAAACTAAAATTGAAATGTCCAAAACTTGAAGTAGAATCTGAAAAAGTCGATGCAACAGACGGAGAGGTTGTATCTAGTACAAAGAGAAATCTCCCGGTCATTGGCTTTGTCAATTCGTACTTAATGTGTTATACCCTAGCATATGGTTAATCGCTTCACAAGGTTTAGTTCAAAAGACTGAAACCTTGGGACGTGTTCATATGGGGTATCAAAGATCTAAAAGAATTTAATCTTTAAGACTTTAAAAGCTGAGGCCAAAAACCTAGTAAGAAAAACCATGAATAAGATAATATTGTTTCCAGCTGGAATGAAACATAGAATTTTAAAGGTATTCGAAGCCCCAAACATTGGGCGCCACCTGTGTAACGGTTTAGTTGTTTTCATCCGACGAAAGGCACTGACTTCTTTTCCTACAGTTCCCTCAGGACCACAGGATTCCCCAAGCAAATCTGTAGGACGTCGGATAAGTTGTTCAGTCAACAAGATACGGTTCGGCATGCTCGCTTCACCAAAAGACCAGCTCGTCGGTGGGGTGGGTTCTTGTATCTGCCACTGAACTACCGCACATTATTTCATGCCGATATCATGACCCAACAAGAACTATATCTTAATAACGCACACAAGTCACCATTCCTAAATTTCAGAAAAGGGAACCCAAGATGTTGATGGGCCCCTGAGTTTTTCCCTCCCACCGTTTTCTTAAACTATGAGAAAACTCCTTGGTTATCGATCAACTCGTATTCTTTCAATAACCCCTTACTTAAAAATCGAATAAACTTCTAAAAATTACTCATATTATTCTCGGCACCTAAAAGCATCATCACTCCTTATCTTTCCCGTTTGCACAAAAAAAAAAACTGAGCTCACTCCATTCTAAACCAAAAACAATTCCAAATAAATCATAATAGTGGATTCGTTCATATTACATGTATAAAGTTTATTAAGTCAAACTAAAGTAAAGAGGTAGTAAAACGAAAAATGATACAAAGAAATTAAGGTCCAACTCATTTTTTTGTTATAAAAAAAAAAAATAGATAAAATTATTCTATAATAGAGAATTTCTCTTAAAATCTCATTGCTATATTTGAATATCGGAAGGCGATAAAAAAAAAACTAAAATAATAATAACAGGAGATCTTATGAGGAGTTTGAGTGAAGAGACATCAAATTACGCTCGGTCAAGATCTATATTACTATTTATCGTGTTCGCCAAACAAAACAAAAAAAAACTAAATCGATAATTGAGTCTTTTTCTCTCTTAACTTTCTCCTTTGAGCTATTATTTTTTTTTTGTCTTTACACTCACACTCAGTCGAACTCTGTAACGGAAGTTGGCCCTCTCACACTAAAAGCGATATTCAGCAATCCCAAAGATACCCAGGAACACAGGAATCCCTGCAGGAGCCTCTGGGTAGTGTGACAGGTTGTTCAACTAGCTATGCGCGGGTAGGCATGCTTGCGTAATGCACGAAAAACCAGCTCGTCGGTGGGGTGGGATCTTGCGCAGGCTGCTGAACGTCCGTACTTAATTTACATGCCTAGAGAAAAATTATTCAATTCTCCTAATCCTTCAAAAAAAAAATAGTATAAAAAAAATCCAAACTTCAAACCAAAGGAAACTCATAGATGGTAATGGTTCCCTTGAGTGTAGCCCTCCCACTATCCATATAACAAAACTATAATGGATAATCCTTGGCCCTTGCGCCACTCGTTTACTTTTGCAAAAGCCCCTAAAGTAACAAGCGAACCTTTACTGGATCACTTTCTCATCACTACACTCACACATTGATTCACTGCCCCACACTTACACAAAGAAAAACTAGATACTCATCTTAAGAGAGGAAAACTATTTCAAATAAAAAGATGGATTTGTTTTATTTTTTTTAAATTCCCAATTTAAATAAATTTTATTTATTCCGAAAAAGCTTTAAAAGAATTTCATTGAGTTTTCATTTTAAGTTTAATTCTTGGATTCACGAAAAAAATTAAATTAAATAAAATAAAATGAAACTAAATCTTGCTTAAATTGATTTTAAACTTAGAGTTTTATACGAAGGAATATTCGATATGATGTATTCTTCACAAAAAAATATATGATCAATTATGATTTGGTTTAAATTATAGTTCGTTCATATGTCAATATACTATAGAAAAAGTCATAATTAAGAACAAAAAGACTCACCAAATTATGATCAACATAAAAAAAAAGTGCTGGGGTTACCATTTCATTTGCGCAGCATCGGTGGTGTCTCAATTTGTTGTGCACAGCAGATTGGATCGCCGACGCTCTAGCTAAATGTATTAAAGGGGAAAAGAAAGAGTTAAAAACAAATGAACGAGCTTTACAGCAACAAATAAATGAAAAAAAAAAATACTTAACTTTCGGAATTCAGAATTCGGAGTACTGATAAGATTAGCAAGTAGAAAAAAAAGAGGGAATTAAAGAAAAAAATTGCACAAATTTCGTTTTTGATAACGATCGTGTGCTGGCTGTAGGAAGATGCTGAGGCTATTGCTGATGTTGATGTTGATGAAGATGGTGATGATGATGATAATAAGGTATATTGAGATGAAGTTGTTTTGTTGTTATCGTTGATGACTGGAGCATGCAAATCAGAATTTAATTCGGATTTGGATAGCTTTTTTTTTTGTACGTACTGTAAGTATGTAGGTCGGATGATAGGTTGTTTCTGATAGTGGGGATATGATTAGGGCTATTGCATTTCTATTGTTGAACGATGAAGATGATGTAGAGTTTGATTTTCAGGAATAATTTTGGGCGCAAGTACACATATGTGTGTCGTTTTGGCGATGGAAACGTGATAGCGCTTCACTTGAATCTCGTATAGCTTTGCACCAATTGTATGAAAAAATTACAGGTGTTGAAATGTTTAGTTCTGGCGTCATATAAGGCGATCGCAGTTTCGCAATATTTAATGAATATTGCTTTCCAGCTTATTATGATTGCCAGACGAATGTTAAAAAATGTTTTTTTTTTCAGATGAAGGAGCTTTGAACTGAGGCTCGATGTCCGAGGTTATCGTTTTTTTGAACAAGCAAACGTAATACCATGCACATGCGATAGCTCGGAGCTAAAGTCCACTGTACAGATTTTGGGTACAGTTGCGTCTGCGTTTTTTTTTTTTTTTGTATAAAAAAAAACAACAGGTGATCGTATTTTTGTAAACTGCCGGTGGTGAAGCTATACCCTTTGTAATCGAAAGATTACAGCTGGTATGGCTGGACGGATTGGCGTTGTCCTCTCTCTTCTTCACTTGATTAAAGGAATGTTCGATGGCACTGTATGAGGATGGGTTTGCTTTTTAATGAATAAGGAAAAAAAAATTCACAAGGAAAATAGGGAAGTGTTTTACCTGTGCTAATAGCTCAATCGGTATGAGATGGCTATAAGTTAGTCTCAAGACTGCCCTTTTTTCTGTTTATAGATTTTGTTATTCAATAATTAGGTATTGGTTTTAATTCAGTAGAATAATTATTTCTTACTTTTCTTTTTCTTATTATTTTTGATCAATAAGTTACAAAGTACTAGGTTATTGGACCACGATGAGTTTTGTTGGAGAGATCTACCACCGGCAAGAGTTAATATTGGAAAGAAAGATTAAGTATTCGGCATGAACACTCAGTAGATGTCCACGGGGTTTCGATTCACATTTTTTCCGCAAAGGAGGAAATGGATTTAGTTTCGCTGAGTTTGACTTGACATTTGATATCAGCTGTAATGCAAATCGAATACCTACAGAATTCCGTATGAATAGTGTTCATAAACTCATTCATTCTTATGTTTTGGTGATAATTTAAATTCATATCTATGATGGTGTAAATTCATAGAGTAAGTGGATTTGTCCCCAACAACTCTTAAATTTCATTAAGTATATATCTGTGGTGTTTGGTAGAAACATGATAACTCCATTTAAAAATTTGCGTCCTTACGGCCACTTTACATTGAGGCACAACCTAAACGGGTGAACCGATTTTCTTCAAATTTGAAACATAATTTTTCAAAGGTTATGTCCATAACTATTCCAAATTTGAAGAAAATCGGTAAGCTAGTTTAGGCTCTAGCTCAATGTAAAGTGGGCGTAAAGACGCACATTTTAAAATGGAGTTATCATGTTTCTACCAAACACCACAGATATATAAAAACAAAAATCACTCGTATTATCAGATTCAATAAAAAAAAATAGTATTTTTTGGCCTTCACTTTCTCACTATTATCGTTCAAATTAAGTTTCTGTTCATCTCAAAATAAAATAAAAACAAAAAAAAAAAACTTACCGACTTACTCAAAGGTGATGTGCACAGCAGCTTTTTTCATCGGTTTAGACGCTTGTTTCGGTGAGCGTAGCTAGATTAGGGATAAATAAACAAAAATCTTTTCAATTTGAACGATGAATGATAAAAAGAGAATACTTAGCTTTTTTTTTTTTTTTTAATATGTATGACGAGTGACTAAATGAGTTGTCTTATAGCTTATAATAGAACTTTAAGGTTAATTCTAATTATTAATTTAAGGATGATGATTGATGTTGATGCTGCTTGTATTTATCTGAGGCCGATGAGTGGGAAGGAAATAATAATTCCCGATTATAGGGCACCCTTCGGAAATTCTTCTTGATGGCTTACAGGGAATAGAAAGAGTTGAGCTCAGAACTCGATCATATCAATTTGTACATGTGATGACGTATGTGTAATGTTGGTGCAAGAAATTTAGCTTCGCTAAAAATCTATTAGCTTTGTTGTTGTTTTCCAAGATTAGGCTTTATGATCCCGACAAATTATTCACCAATTAAGATGAGGATTGTCGCAGATGGCTTTTTTTTGTAGTTTTTGAGCTGATTGACACTGTGAATCCAATTATAATGCACTTCGATTGAATTTAATTGCGTGAATGCACGTGGCACTACAATCCGGTGTGCTTCGAAAATTGCTTGGCCTACGTGTCAAAATTAATCGAGAATGAATACTCGATACAAACTATCATGAAAGAAAACTATCGTGATAGAAAACTATCATGATAAGAAACTATCGTGATAGAAAACTATCATGATAGAAAACTATCATGATAGAAAACTATCATGATAGAAAACTATCATGATAGAAAACTATCATGATAGAAAACTATCGTGATAGAAAACTTACATGATAGAAAACTATCGTGATAGAAAACTATCATGATAGAAAACTATCATGACAGAAAACTATCATGATAGAAAACCATCATGATAGAAAACTATTATGATAGAAAACTATCGCGATAGAAAACTATCATGATAGAAAACTATCATGATAGAAAACTATCATGATAGAAAACTATCGTGATAGAAAACTATCATGATAGAAAACTATCATGATAGAAAACTATCAGGATAGAAAACTATCATGATAGAAAACTATCATGATAGAAAACTATCATGATAGAAAACTATTATGATAGAAAACTATCGCGATAGAAAACTATCATGATAGAAAACTATCATGATAGAAAAATATCTTGATAGAAAACTATCGTGATAGAAAACTATCATGATAGAAAACTATCATGATAGAAAACTATCATGATAGAAATATATCGTGATAGAAAACTATCATGATAGAAAACTATCATGATAGAAAACTATCATGATAGAAAACTATCATGATAGAAAACTATCGCGATAGAAAACTATCATGATAGAAAACTATCAGGATAGAAAACTATCATGATAGAAAACTATCATGATAGAAAACTATCATGATAGAAAACTATCATGATAGAAAACTATCTTGATAGAAAACTATCGCGATAGAAAACTATCATGATAGAAAACTATCATGATAGAAAACTATTATGATAGAAAACTATCGTGATAGAAAACTATCATGATAGAAAACTATCATGATAGAAAACTATCGTGATAGAAAGCTTCACAGATATACGCATATCTACGCTGATATACGCAAGTTTACGCAGGTCTAAGCAGATATACGCAGATACGCAGTTCTACGTAGATAAGCGGTTGGATACGCAGATATATGCAGATAGAAAACTATCATGTAACGTATGGTAGAACTTTTTTTAAAAACTTTGCATAGATTATCATTGGTTGCTTATTCGCGTATCTCTCAATCGTCGACGTTCGGTAGAAAAACAAACCCAAACCAGAGCAAAAACAGAAGCTTATCATGGTTATCTTGTTTTCGTATTGTCCCCTTTCCTACTACTTGTCCACTCACTCGAGAAGAAAAACAAGCCTTATGAATCTCTCGGTTACAAAAATCTTCAAAACCGAATTTCACTATCGATTGAGTATCTCAAAACCTCAAAAAAAAAAACAAGACCGATTCTGATTCACAACACTCGTTTCACTATGAAAGTTTCCCCTCGCGACTTTCTCTACCTTTAGGACCAACGTCTACAGAACCGTTGGCCCGTCCAGGCAGACGTCAAGAGGGGTGTCCAACTGCGTTTGTAACTGAAGGCCTGCTAGTTGCCATGCATAGCTCGGCGATGGGGGGGGATCTTGTTACCGCTGAAGGACGTTGTTACCTTTTTTTCAGGCCTTAATCTGAGATGTGATTTGATTAGACGTGTTACCATCTTTAAAGAGGTGGAGCCCGAATTTAACTAACCGATTTACCTGCTTTCGCTTAACTTCTCTTTTGACTACATACTTAGGCGAGTGGGGGGGGGGGGCATAGGTGGTCATGCCCCCGGAGCTATGTCATTACCCTCCCTTTTATAGCATTCCGAAAATACAATCTTCGGAATACTCCAATGCCATTACTATAATGCTCCAATAACCGATTTGTAATGGCCCTCATCTGAAAGGGGAAAGTTAAAAAAAAAACTTTCCCTTCCTACGCCACTAGAAACCTTCACTCACCCTTCATTCCCCTTGGATTCACTTCCCAACTTTAACTTCTTAACACTTCATCGAAATTAGTACCGAAACCCACTATCAAATTTCTTACTGTGCATTTTCCTTTCAAAAACAAAAAAAAAAACGAATTCCCTATGAATTCTCAAACATAATCGTAAACGACAAGCTTTCCAAATCCATAATAGTTACAATTGAAAACGATCAACTTTGTCTGTTGTAATTCATTAATACGCTTTTATTTCGCTTAAAATTTGCGATTATCACTTAAATCTACTATAACATCATTTATTTTAATTAAAGGCATCTCCATTCACCGAACGAATATAAAAAAAAAGAACGCCGAAGATTCTCTTATGTTAAAAAAAAAATATCTTTGTAAACGATATACCTATGTAATTCGTAAATCATTCCCCACGTATATTGTCTCCTAATACCTCCGAGTTTATCTTCATTTAAAAAGGAGTGAAAATTGATCGAGCCTTTATCGAATTAATCTCTTTTTTTATTTTACTGTTTTGTTGATTTTTCAAATAAAGGAATTTCATATATATGTTCAATATATTTTATATCTTATAAAAAAAAAACTTACCAGAGATCCAAAAAGTTGTGCACAGCTTGATGAATATCGGAGAACATCTAAACGTTGCTTGTGAAAATTTATATAAATATATATGTAATAAGCACTGAATAGTATTAGGAGAGAAGACGAGTAGTTGATTTTCGAATTAAGTACTTCCACTTTCTTTACATAACCCGAAACAAACAAAAAAAAATAAATTATCGCGATGGATGGGATGTTACATTAGGTTTTTTTTTTTTAATCCTAATACTAACTTAATCTATTTCTTTATTTTTTTTTTGTTTAGCTTTGACTCTAACTTGAATTTCTTATCAAACAAAGATTCTTCTTATCAAAATTTTCTTATTAACACTTTTCGCTTTAATTTTCAGGATTTTTCCTTTTTTTTTTTTGTCGAATTTTTCTTATTTAAACTTTTCTCTTTAATTTTCAGGATTTTTCCCTTTTTTTTTCAAATTTTTCTTTTCAAAACTTAAATTCAATTAAAGCCATAAAAAAAACTTTCTTTTACTTTTTCCTCTTTTGATCGTTCGTTGCAATGAAATGATCTTTTATTTTTAGCTTTAAATTTTACTTCATTTCACTATATCTTATTTTTTTACAGCACTGTTATTTTTGCAGGTATTCACAATTTTCTTTATGTCCTTTTCTTAATCACCACTTCCTAGCCTTAACTTCTTTTTCTTTTACTTCACTAAATTTTCGTTGTTAGCTTTAAGATTTCCTCTTTTTTTATGAAACACTATTAGCTTTAAATTTGGCAATAGATACTTTCTTTTTACACTTAAACTTTCTAGCTTTTTCTTATTAGAGTAGCTTTAACCTACTCCTTTTTCTTTTTAAATCTATCTTTCTTTAAGTTACTTTTTTTTCTTTTAAACTTCAAAAATTTCTCTCTTTAATTCTGTTTCTTTTTTTTTTGGTAACCTAGTTTTTCGTTTTCTGTGTATCCTATTCTTTTTCTTATTTATTACACTGTAATCCTTTTCTTTTTGGTTTTTTACTTGTTTATTGCAGCTGGACGGAATTTGCTTGGCTCTTCTGGGACTTCGTCGTTGTGTGTGTGTGCCCACTTGATGTCCCAAAGAGCAGCACGTTCTTAGTCTTCCTACGCTCGTGGCGATTGCGGATTTTTTCTCTGCTCGCTTCAATATTCCTATTTGGAGTGAAACTTTGTAAAAACTCTAATTCTTTCATGTAATATCGTATGCCTCTTACCTATGTTCGAATTGCTGTCTTTTTTGGACAACGCAATTCGCTTTTCCTAACTCCTGGTTACACCATTGGGCTCTTGTGCCGTGGGTTGGTTATCCAAGAAAAAAAATTGTATCCTTTTTTTTTTTTTTTGCTGAGGACAACCGCTTGACGGTCGGTGCAACCTTCCTGCCTACAGAAAAAGTTTTAGTTTTTTCTCCTTTTTTTTTTGTTACTCATTTCTCACCTGCCTCCTTCGGATTTTTTTTGGATTTTTTTGTGGACCCTTTTTTTAAAACTTTTTTGGGTTCCCTCGTGGTTTTGAGTCGTCCGCAATGCCAAAAAGAAAAAAAAAGAAAATCGGTTACTGCTTTTTTTGTCGTGCAGTTTCTTTTTGATTCTCTTCTTTGGTTTGATTTCGCGAAGACGATAAAACTCTACCGCTCAGAGCGACAGCTCAAAAAGAAAAGAAAGAAGCTTTGTACTTTTTCTTCCAGGCAACCGAACTACGACGCGAAGATGGCGATTTTGGTAGAATTGCCATTGAATGGGACGAAGTAGCCGGAAGTTGACGATCGGTACGGGTGGATATGAAACATTGGGATATCGAATCCCAAACGTACCGGCTTCGAAATACTTTATGCTCGAACACAATGTTTTCCTTTCGTTCGCAGGCCGGCGCGGGCATGAGCGAATGGATTTAGAATGCGAACATTTAGAATGTAATAAAGTATTTTTATGTAATGTAAAATCGTTTTCATACAACAGATTATATGCAATTTACATTCTATAAAAGAATACTAGTACCTGTTTTGTGTAAACCTGATTTCTCGAAGAATAAGAGTAGTAGACTTAAAGTCTACGATACTTTTTTTCTTGTTTTGAAACTTTTAATAACTTTTAATACTATCTCGCCTAAGACAAGTCCTAGGGCCATTTATTACACAACATATCCTTTTTTACAGATTTCCTGTAATAAAAGGATATGAAAAGAACTGTTCATTTTCTTATATTGAAGAGTCTCATGCACAGTTGATCAAGCCGGGCAATTGATTCTGAATTTTGTTTTCTTCTTTTTTTTTTATTTCTTTAAGTCTTTCGAGTGAGTCACCGTCTTATGACCTTTTTCGTCAACTACCTCGTATAAATTATTTCCCACAACCTTACAGACCGTGACTTTTAGGAACTTTGGACATAGTTTAGCATTGAGATGCTTAGCTGCATCGCTTAAAATGAAGTTACGTCTATACAAAACATCCCCTACTTGGTATGAAACTACTCTGCTTCTCAAATTGTAAGTTTTTTGATATGATTCGTGCGCTCGCTCTAATGATGACTTTAAATACGTATGAAGTACATTTAATTTAGCCGTTTTAGGAAACCAGTCTATCTCGGAATGGTTTAGCCCTTTAAGCCCACGCAATAGCTTGTAGTCCGCCCCGTGCTCAATAATACGATGCCCGAATAGAGCTTCGTAGGGGGACATGCCGATTACGGAATGGACTGTAGAGCGTAAAGCACTTCCGATTGAAGGTAAATGCTGGTCCCAATTTGTCTGTTTCGCGTCGATGTAGGCTCGGACGGCTGCGAGAATCGAGCGATTCACTCGCTCACTCGCGTTCGCCTGGGGTGAATATACAGCTGTTCGGTAGTGAGTAATGCCAAATGTTTCGGTCATCTTGGAAAATTCATGACCTATAAACTGACTGCCATTATCTGAAAGGATACTTTCTGGGACACCAAACACAAGAAAAATATCCTCCTCTAGAGATCTGATCACTGTTTGGGCAGTGGCTTTGCGAAGTGGTTTGATCAAGACGAATTTCGTCAACTGATCCAAGGCGATGACGATCTGAGTATTTCAACTTCTTGACCTAGGATAAGGGCCCAGAAAGTCTATATAAATGTGTTGAAATGGCCTATCTACCGAAAAAGATTTTCCCATTTCAGCCCGTAGAGTACTGTTAGGAGCTTTGGTCGTTTTGCAGACCTCGCAGTTTTCTAGAAATAATTTGACTTGTGAAGCCATATTTGGCCAGAAAAATTGGTTACGTAATCTATAAAGTGTTTTTGTAATTCCTCCGTGTGAAGCTCTGGGTGGACAATGAGCCAACGAGATCAAACGGTTTGTCAGCGCCGCCGGAACCCATAATTTCCAGACTAAATCGTCCTGGAGTGGATTCCCTGTACAATGTCTGACCTTCTTGTATACGAAACCGTCCGAAACTTGAAGGTCCGGAAGCTGATCTTTATTTTGTCCGACATGCTCGATAATTTGAAGATATTCCTCCGATTTGAAACTTGGATCCTCCAAATCAATATGAAGAACATCGGAAGGGTTCATTGACATCGACCCCGGTGGACATACCGTCGAATGCAGTGCCTCTACTTCATATACTCGAGATAGAGCATCTGGCACTACATTTAAGGTACCCTTCCGGTGTTCGATCCCAAAATCGAACCCTTGAAGCTTGAGACTCCAGCGCGCTAACCTTCCCGTTGGATCTCGCAGGCTCATCAGCCACTTCAGGCTTGAATGGTCTGTTACAACAGTAAACCTATATCCCTCTACATACGGTCGGAATTTCTGAATACCTCTGACTGCTGCCAGACATTCACGCTCGGTTACCGAGTAATTGCGCTGAGCTGAATTCAATTTTTGAGAATAATAATAGATGGGTCTTTCGACTCCGATCTCATCTTTTTGGCACAGCACGCACCCGATGCCCGATGCTGACGCATCACATAATATTATGAATTCTTTCGTAAAGTCAGGATTAATGAGAACTAGGTCCAATGTTAAGGCCGACTTGATCGCTTCGAACGCTTCTACAGCATCTTTTCCAAATTCGAACTTTTTACCTTTTTTTAAGGCGTCGGTCATAGGAGCAGCTAGGGTCGAAAAATTACCGACAAATCTGCGGTACCACCCCGCCATACCGAGAAATCTTCGAACTTGTTTAACCGTTTTAGGTACAGGGAAATCAAGAATTGCGGCTACTTTCGCCGCATCTGGCTTTAAACAACCCTGTCCTACCACATTACCCAGGTACTGGAGTTCCTTGAAGCAAAACTTAGACTTTTCGACGTTTATCGTCAAGCCTGCTTCAAGCAACTTTTTCCCTATAACACCAAGGATTCGAATATGTTCTTCGAAACTTCTCGATATGACGAGTAAATCATCGAGGTAAACGAAAACCTGGTCTCGTAATTCTGAAGGTACCACCAGATTCATCAAGTATGTAAGGCTTTGGGCGGCGTTGGAAAGCCCAAATGGCATCACTTTGAACTGGTAGAGCGGCCTACCAGGGACAGTAAAAGCCGTCCTCTCCCGTGAACTTTGCTCCAGCGGTATCTGCCAGTACGCATCTTTCAGGTCCACACTTGAAATAAAGTGTGTCTCTGAAAGGCGTGCTAACAGTCCCTCTATATGAGCAATTGGGCTCGCATTCTTCTTTGTTACTTGGTTCACCTTCCGAAAGTCCAAGCACAGGCGGTTCTTTCCAGGTTTTCGTACTAATACGACTGGAGAACTCCATGCGCTAGAACTTTCTTCGATGACCCCCAAAGCAAGCATGCGATCCAATTCCTCATACACAAGGGCTTGTATCGCCGGAGAAATGGGATACTGACGTTGCTTTATAGGCGTCGCATCCCCAGTATCTATAAAGTGTTCTACCAAATGGGTCTTTCCTAAGCCTTTTGTCGCAAAAGACGGAAATTGGCCAATGGTTTCACTCAGTACCTCACGTTCGCAATCGTTCAGATCGCACTCGATTGCACTCTGTAACTTAGTGACTGAATTATTTGTTTGTGATATTTCGGAAATGATGTGGGGAGCTAACTGGAAAACTCTCCAGAAATCCACACCTAGGTATAGCTGTTGTGTCAGAGATGGTACGACAAATAAATCCATGACGTTGGCTTTACCTCTGTAATGGATTTGCGCCGTGACCATCCCGACTATGGACTGTTTTTGTCCGTCTGCAGTTGAGATAGTAGAAGAAAAACGTTTGAATCGCACTTGGTTTTCCTCAAGAAATTCAAGGGCTCCGAATCCCAGACAGCTTACACTTGCCCCGGAATCGAGCAAACCGAGTAGCTTTTTACCAAAAAGTTCCACGGATACGTATGGACGAGGGTCGTCTGTCGAACAATTTAAGGTTGTGGCTGCCACAGACTTATGTAGTGCTTTTTTTCTACTCATTCTCTCCCGCAATTTTAAAACTTTCTCTGAGGTTGAAGGGAAAGTCAATATTCTTCTCCGTGCCTCGTAATATTCTTTGATTCTTTGGTGAATCGATTTGCTTGGAAGATTTGGCCTTCCTTCTTTTAATTTCTCTGTATTACTTCGAGATTCTTCTCTACGGATTACTTCTTCAGGTTAATGTCTTAGCAAGGTAATTTTAGGTATATTTGATTTCATTTTATCTACTTTTCCGGGTTTTCCGCCCTCGAGCACTTCCCCCCGGTCGAAGGATTGCTCGACGGTCGGTTTCCCGAACATTTCTCGCAGTTGGGCGTGATAACGTTTTCACGACCACACTTAAAGCAAAAAAGATTCCGTTTCGGACTATCGCACTCACGAAACGAATGCCCCTCTGCTTTGCAGTTCCAACATTTAAGTATATTGGCTTCCCTATGGTAGGCCTCAACTTTCGCGGGAACTGCAAAGTCAGTGTCTTCCGACGAATTATCCAATTCGTTCACGTGACGACGTGGTTGTTGAATTTGGTTACTGGGTATAGACTTGGACTTGGCTGGTTCACTTCCATTTAAAAACTTTTCTATCGTACGGCATACATAAACCATCTCGGGTAAACTATGAGTACTGAAGGTTACGAGCAACTCCCCCATTCTACGACGTACATTCTGTTTGATAAGCTCGATAATTTCTTTGACGGGTTTAGGGGTTCGCAATCTTGAATTAAACTGTATCAGGTCATCGTAAAAATCGTCGAAGTTTTCGTTCGGCAATTGCTTTCTATCAGACATCTTCCGAGATAGTTCGGAATCTGTCTCTAAAGATCTATATTGCTCAATAAGAGCAAGTCGCAAAGTTGACCAAGATGCCCGAGGATTATTCTTCAGAAACATCCAGTACCACGTTTCCACACGACCACTAACGAAGTGGTGAAAATTCTGGACAACTTCTACCCATGTCACATTATAACTATCTTTCACCCGTTCAAGGCGAAACAAGAAATCGTCGATGGACATGTTTTTAGTGTCATATCTAATTCCCCATTTATGGTAGTGTGGGAAACGTGATACTGAAGATGATGGAGAAGGGACTGGATTGGGTTGATTCGAGGTCAGAGGTGATACGTTTAGGTTCAAGTTGCTCAATTGCGTTAAAAAGTTGTCCACATTCGAACCGCGAGCCATGTCTATTGGATGAATCCCTTGGTCGTTCGTAGGGTTTGCATTCAAAGGAGGATTGGAAATATTATGTCGCTGTGGATCATAATCATTTGTACCTTCTCGGGGAGTAGCCACGTTATAAAAATTTCCAGCACCTTGTACGTTTGGAGGTGGAGCTGGAGTGACATTGGCGAGGGTTTCCCTCACAATAGCCCTGACCTGTCCTAGCAACTCTGTGTGACTGCGTTCCAATTCTTCGCGTATAAACCGCTGGTCCTCTGTACGCTTTAGCCCTACTGTCGCCGTAACTACTTCCTGAATATACGTTTCGAAATGTTCGGCATCCTTTGATGAATTGCCATCTTTAGGACTAGAACTTGTCCTAGCATTAATATTATCTTGTTCATTGGACCCGTTATGATCAATAGTACCATTTTGGCCTGACCCCGAACCCAAATGGTCATCTTGAACTTGTGACTGATCATCCCTATTATCATCAGGTAGTGGTGTTCGCGTTCTACTATTTTGCCTCTTACTCCGAGAATTTTGGGAGCTAGTGCGAGATGAAGACTTTCCACGCCCTCTCCCACCCATTTTTATGGTTAAATTAATTCAAGTAGGTACTTATGTTTTAATTTACTACTTATTTCAAAATTCAAGATGAAACAAATATTTTTGTATTAATCTTGCTCTTATTTACTCTCTCTCTCTAGGAAAAAAAAAACACTGTTCAAAAAGAAAACTATCTAAATCAAAACTATTAACTTAAATATTTAAAAAAAAGATATAAAACTTCTTAAATTTCTAAAACTGTTCAACAAAAAAAAAAAAAAATATAATATTATCGACCAATATCGAATTTCTTGATCTCCTTCAATTATATCAAAATCTGAATTAACTTTAAATTTATCTCATACACGGTTCTGGGAAGTGAATTAAGGGTATGAAGGGTCTAGTTTCCAAAAAAAAAAACTTGGTTCCCCATTATTCCGTTTAAAAGAACTCTAGGGTTAACAAAAAATATATACTTGCGTAAATGTAACGCTAAGTATGTTGTCTCAATTCTATATTAAAACTTCTTCCACAAAAAAAAAAAACGAAAACCTCATAGAAACAACTGTCGAAAGCCAGGAACTATAGCCTTAGCACTCCGGATATCATCTGAAGTTTTACATTGTTATTCGGAATAGTATATATAAAGATAAGTAAAACTTTGAAAAATACATAAATGGATTAATTGTAGAGTTATTTTCTATCACTGGTCAGGTCTTAAGCTTCAGCAACAGCCATAGATCAGGAGCTATAGTCCTCAATCTACCGGACAGAAGTCTTGAGCCTAAAAGTAACTTGAAAACAACCACAACTATTTGCACTCATTAAACTTACTTTCCTGCTCAGCGCATCAGCTACTCAGAAATACAACCTCTAGGCACGGACACTGAGAGATGCAAGTATAATTCAGGTATTGAGCGTACAAGCTTACCACGTTGCAAACGGACAAAAGTTGACTATAACCAAATCCTAACTCTTCGGACAACAGCGGCTACTTGTTATGCTACGGTGTTAATTACACAAGGATGCATAGCTTCAAATATAAACTTCTCCACAAAAATTTTTCAAAAAAAATTAAAAATTGGAAATTACTTTTCTTGGTCTAAGCTGGATAAAACACAACTTAAAATCGGTCAGTAAATTCGGACCCCACGTTGGGCGCCATCTGTAACGTATGGTAGAACTTTTTTTAAAAACTTTGCATAGATTATCATTGGTTGCTTATTCGCGTATCTCTCAATCGTCGACGTTCGGTAGAAAAACAAACCCAAACCAGAGCAAAAACAGAAGCTTATCATGGTTATCTTGTTTTCGTATTGTCCCCTTTCCTACTACTTGTCCACTCACTCGAGAAGAAAAACAAGCCTTATGAATCTCTCGGTTACAAAAATCTTCAAAACCGAATTTCACTATCGATTGAGTATCTCAAAACCTCAAAAAAAAAAAACAAGACCGATTCTGATTCACAACACTCGTTTCACTATGAAAGTTTCCCCTCGCGACTTTCTCTACCTTTAGGACCAACGTCTACAGAACCGTTGGCCCGTCCAGGCAGACGTCAAGAGGGGTGTCCAACTGCGTTTGTAACTGAAGGCCTGCTAGTTGCCATGCATAGCTCGGCGATGGGGGGGGGGATCTTGTTACCGCTGAAGGACGTTGTTACCTTTTTTTCAGGCCTTAATCTGAGATGTGATTTGATTAGACGTGTTACCATCTTTAAAGAGGTGGAGCCCGAATTTAACTAACCGATTTACCTGTTTTCGCTTAACTTCTCTTTTGACTACATACTTAGGCGAGTGGGGGGGGGGGGGGCATAGGTGGTCATGCCCCCGGAGCTATGTCATTACCCTCCCTTTTATAGCATTCCGAAAATACAATCTTCGGAATACTCCAATGCCATTACTATAATGCTCCAATAACCGATTTGTAATGGCCCTCATCTGAAAGGGGAAAGTTAAAAAAAAAACTTTCCCTTCCTACGCCACTTGAAACCTTCACTCACCCTTCATTCCCCTTGGATTCACTTCCCAACTTTAACTTCTTAACACTTCATCGAAATTAGTACCGAAACCCACTATCAAATTTCTTACTGTGCATTTTTCTTTCAAAAACAAAAAAAAAACGAATTCCCTATGAATTCTCAAACATAATCGTAAACGACAAGCTTTCCAAATCCATAATAGTTACAATTGAAAACGATCAACTTTGTCTGTTGTAATTCATTAATACGCTTTTATTTCGCTTAAAATTTGCGATTATCACTTAAATCTACTATAACATCATTTATTTTAATTAAAGGCATCTCCATTCACCGAACGAATATAAAAAAAAAGAACGCCGAAGATTCTCTTATGTTAAAAAAAAAATATCTTTGTAAACGATATACCTATGTAATTCGTAAATCATTCCCCACGTATATTGTCTCCTAATACCTCCGAGTTTATCTTCATTTAAAAAGGAGTGAAAATTGATCGAGCCTTTATCGAATTAATCTCTTTTTTTATTTTACTGTTTTGTTGATTTTTCAAATAAAGGAATTTCATATATATGTTCAATATATTTTATATCTTATAAAAAAAAAACTTACCAGAGATCCAAAAAGTTGTGCACAGCTTGATGAATATCGGAGAACATCTAAACGTTGCTTGTGAAAATTTATATAAATATATATGTAATAAGCACTGAATAGTATTAGGAGAGAAGACGAGTAGTTGATTTTCGAATTAAGTACTTCCACTTTCTTTACATAACCCGAAACAAACAAAAAAAAATAAATTATCGCGATGGATGGGATGTTACATTAGGTTTTTTTTTTTTAATCCTAATACTAACTTAATCTATTTCTTTATTTTTTTTTTGTTTAGCTTTGACTCTAACTTGAATTTCTTATCAAACAAAGATTCTTCTTATCAAAATTTTCTTATTAACACTTTTCGCTTTAATTTTCAGGATTTTTCCTTTTTTTTTTTTTTGTCGAATTTTTCTTATTTAAACTTTTCTCTTTAATTTTCAGAATTTTTCCCTTTTTTTTCAAATTTTTCTTTTCAAAACTTAAATTCAATTAAAGCCATAAAAAAAACTTTCTTTTACTTTTTCCTCTTTTGATCGTTCGTTGCAATGAAATGATCTTTTATTTTTAGCTTTAAATTTTACTTCATTTCACTATATCTTTTTTTTTTTACAGCACTGTTATTTTTGCAGGTATTCACAATTTTCTTTATGTCCTTTTCTTAATCACCACTTCCTAGCCTTAACTTCTTTTTCTTTTACTTCACTAAATTTTCGTTGTTAGCTTTAAGATTTCCTCTTTTTTTATGAAACACAATTAGCTTTAAATTTGGCAATAGATACTTTCTTTTTACACTTAAACTTTCTAGCTTTTTCTTATTAGAGTAGCTTTAACCTACTCCTTTTTCTTTTTAAATCTATCTTTCTTTAAGTTACTTTTTTTTCTTTTAAACTTCAAAAATTTCTCTCTTTAATTCTGTTTCTTTTTTTTTTGGTAACCTAGTTTTTCGTTTTCTGTGTATCCTATTCTTTTTCTTATTTATTACACTGTAATCCTTTTCTTTTTGGTTTTTTACTTGTTTATTGCAGCTGGACGGAATTTGCTTGGCTCTTCTGGGACTTCGTCGTTGTGTGTGTGTGCCCACTTGATGTCCCAAAGAGCAGCACGTTCTTAGTCTTCCTACGCTCGTGGCGATTGCGGATTTTTTCTCTGCTCGCTTCAATATTCCTATTTGGAGTGAAACTTTGTAAAAACTCTAATTCTTTCATGTAATATCGTATGCCTCTTACCTATGTTCGAATTGCTGTCTTTTTTGGACAACGCAATTCGCTTTTTCCTGGTACAGGAAAACTGGTTACACCATTGGGCTCTTGTGCCGTGGGTTGGTTATCCAAGAAAAAAAATTGTATCCTTTTCTTTTTTTTTTGCTGAGGACAACCGCTTGACGGTCGGTGCAACCTTCCTGCCTACAGAAAAAGTTTTAGTTTTTTCTCCTTTTTTTTTTTGTTACTCATTTCTCACCTGCCTCCTTCGGATTTTTTTTGGATTTTTTTGTGGACCCTTTTTTTAAAACTTTTTTGGGTTCCCTCGTGGTTTTGAGTCGTCCGCAATGCCAAAAAGAAAAAAAAAGAAAATCGGTTACTGCTTTTTTTGTCGTGCAGTTTCTTTTTGATTCTCTTCTTTGGTTTGATTTCGCGAAGACGATAAAACTCAACCGCTCAGAGCGACAGCTCAAAAAGAAAAGAAAGAAGCTTTGTACTTTTTCTTCTAGGCAACCGAACTACGACGCGAAGATGGCGATTTTGGTAGAATTGCCATTGAATGGGACGAAGTAGCCGGAAGTTGACGATCGGTACGGGTGGATATGAAACATTGGGATATCGAATCCCAAACGTACCGGCTTCGAAATACTTTATGCTCGAACACAATGTTTTCCTTTCGTTCGCAGGCCGGCGCGGGCATGAGCGAATGGATTTAGAATGCGAACATTAAGAATGTAATAAAGTATTTTTATGTAATGTAAAATCGTTTTCATACAACAGATTATATGCAATTTACATTCTATAAAAGAATACTAGTACCTGTTTTGTGTAAACCTGATTTCTCGAAGAATAAGAGTAGTAGACTTAAAGTCTACGATACTTTTTTTTTCTTGTTTTGAAACTTTTAATAACTTTTAATACTATCTCGCCTAAGACAAGTCCTAGGGCCATTTATTACAATCATGAAAGAATACTCTCATGATAGAAAACTGATAGAAAACTATCCTGATAGAAAACTATCATGATAGAAAACTATCATGATAGAAAACTATCATGATAGAAAACTATCATGATAGAAAACTATCATGATAAAAAACTATCGTGATAGAAAACTATCATGATAGAAAACTATCATGATAGAAAACTATTATGATAGAAAACTATCATGATAGAAAACTATCATGATAGAAAACTATCATGATAGAAAACTATCATGATAGAAAACTATCGTGATAGAAAACTATCATGATAGAAAACTATCGTGATAGAAAACTATCGTGATAGAAAACTATCGTGATAGAAAACTATCATGATAGAAAACTATCATGATAGAAAACTCTTATGATAGAAAACTATCATGATAGAAAACTATCGTGATAGAAAATTATCATGATAGAAAACTATCGTGATAGAAAACTATCATGATAGAAAACTATCATGATAGAAAACTATCATGATAGAATACTATCATGATAGAAAACTATCATGATAGAAAACTATCATGATAGAAAACTATCGTGATAGAAAACTATCATGATAGAAAACTATCGTGATAGAAAACTATCATGATAGAAAACTATCGTGATAGAAAACTATCATGATAGAAAACTATCGTGATAGAAAACTATCATGATAGAAAACTATCATGATAGAAAACTATCATGATAGAAAACTATCATGATAGAAAACTATCGTGATAGAAAACTATCATGATAGAAAACTATCATGATAGAAAACTATCATGATTGAAAACTATCATGATAGAAAACTATCGTGATAGAAAACTATCATGATAGAAAACTATCATGATAGAAAACTATCATGATAGAAAACTATCATGATAGAAAACTATCGTGATAGAAAACTTACATGATAGAAAACTATCGTGATAGAAAACTATCATGATAGAAAACTATCATGATAGAAAACTATCATGATAGAAAACTATCATGATAGAAAACTATCATGATAGAAAACTATCGCGATAGAAAACTATCATGATAGAAAACTATCATGATAGAAAACTATCATGATAGAAAACTATCATGATAGAAAACTATCGCGATAGAAAACTATCATGATAGAAAACTATCATGATAGAAAACTATCATGATAGAAAACTATCGTGATAGAAAACTATCATGATAGAAAACTATCATGATAGAAAACTATCGTGATAGAAAGCTTCACAGATATACGCATATCTACGCTGATATACGCAAGTTTACGCAGGTCTAAGCAGATATACGCAGATAGAAAACTATCATGATAGAAAACTCTCATGATAGAAAACTGATAGAAAACTATCATGATAGAAAACTATCAAGAAAGAAAACTATCATGTTAGAAAACTATCATGATAAAAAACTATCGTGATAGAAAACTGTCATGATAGAAAACTATCATGATAGAAAACTATCATGATAGAAAACTATCATGATAGAAAACTATCATCATAGAAAACTATCATCATAGAAAACTATCATGATAGAAAACTATCAAAATAGAAAACTATCATGATAGAAAACTATCATGATAGAAAACTATCATGATAGAAAACTATCATGATAGAAAACTATCATGATAGAAAACTATCGGTATAGAAAACAATCATGATAGAAAACTATCGTGATAGAAAACTATCATGATAGAAAACTATCGTGATAGAAAACTATCATGATAGAAAACTATCGTGATAGAAAACTATCATGATAGAAAACTATCATGATAGAAAACTATCATGATAGAAAACTATCATGATAGAAAACTATCATGATAGAAAACTATCATGATAGAAAACTATCATGATAGAAAACTATCATGATAGAAAACTATCGTGATAGAAAACTATCATGATAGAAAACTATCGTGATAGAAAACTATCGTGATAGAAAACTATCATGATATAAAACTATCATGATAGAAAACTATCATGATAGAAAACTATCATGATAGAAAACTATCATGATAGAAAACTGTCGTGGTAGAAAACTATCATGATAGAAAACTATCGTGATAGAAAACTATCATGATAGAAAACTATCATGATAGAAAACTATCATGATAAAAAACTATCGTGATAGAAAACTATCATGATAGAAAACTATTATGATAGAAAACTATCATGATAGAAAACTATCATGATAGAAAACTATCATGATAGAAAACTATCATGATAGAAAACTGTCGTGGTAGAAAACTATCATGATAGAAAACTATCGTGATAGAAAACTATCATGATAGAAAACTATCATGAAAGAAAACTATCATGATAGAAAACTATCATGATAAAAAACTATCGTGATAGAAAACTATCATGATAGAAAACTATCATGATAGAAAACTATCATGATAGAAAACTATCATGATAGAAAACTATCATGATAGAAAACTATCATGATAGAAAACTATCATGATAGAAAACTATCATGATAGAAAACTCTCATGATAGAAAACTATCATGATAGAAAACTCTCATGATAGAAAACTATCATGATAGAAAACTATCGTGATAGAAAACTATCATGATAGAAAACTATCGTGATAGAAAACTATCATGATAGAAAACTATCATGATAGAAAACTATCATGATAGAAAACTATCATGATAGAAAACTATCATGACAGAAAACTATCATGATAGAAAACTATTATGATAGAAAACTATCCCGATAGAAAACTATCATGATAGAAAACTATCATGATAGAAAACTATCATGATAGAAAACTATCGTGATAGAAAACTATCATGATAGAAAACTATCATGATAGAAAACTATCATGATAGAAAACTATCATGATAGAAAACTATCGTGATAGAAAACTTACATGATAGAAAACTATCGTGATAGAAAACTATCATGATAGAAAATTATCATGATAGAAAACTATCATGATAGAAAACTATCATGATAGAAAACTATCACGATAGAAAACTAACATGATAGAAAACTATCATGATAGAAAACTATCATGATAGAAAACTATCATGATAGAAAACTATCGTGATAGAAAACTATCATGATATAAAACTATCATGATAGAAAACTATCATGATAAAAAACTATCATGATAGAAAACTATCATGATAGAAAACTGTCGTGATAGAAAACTATCATGATAGAAAACTATCGTGATAGAAAACTATCATGATAGAAAACTATCATGATAGAAAACTATCATGATAGAAAACTATCATGTTAAAAAAAACTATCGTGATAGAAAACTATCATGATAGAAAACTATCATGATAGAAAACTATCATGATAGAAAACTATCATGATAGAAAACTATCATGATGGAAAACTATCATGATAGAAAACTATCATGATAGAAAACTATCATGACAGAAAACTATCATGATAGAAAACTATCGTGATAGAAAACTATCATGATAGAAAACTATCATGATAGAAAACTCTTATGATAGAAAACTATCATGATAGAAAACTATCGTGATAGAAAATTATCATGATAGAAAACTATCGTGATAGAAAGATTCACAGATATACGCATATCTACGCTGATATACGCAAGTTTACGCAGGTCTAAGCAGATATACGCAGATCTACGCATATAACCGCGGGTATACGCAGGACATACGCAAATATACGCTGGTCTATCTAGATATACGCAGATGTACGCAGACTTACGCAAAACAGATACACGCAGATCTACGCAAATCAACGCAGACATACGCAGATATACGCAGGTCGACGCAGATGTATGCAGAGCTTCGATGATGTACGCAGATTACTGCCAGGCTACGCAGTAATACGCAGATCTACGCAGATGTACGCAGATATACGCCAATTAACGCATACGCAGATCTACGTAAATATACGCAGCTATACGCAGTCTAGCTAGTCTATACGCAGGTATACGCAGGTCTACGCAGATAAACGCAGATTTACGCAGATCTACGCAGATCTAAGCAGATGTACGCAGATATACGCCAAATTACGCAAATATGCGCAGATCTACGCAAATATACTTAGATCTGCGTAGATATACGCAGGTCTACGTGGGTTTACGCAGCTATACGCAGGCTTACGCATATTTATACAAAGTAGTACGTAGATAAGCGGTTGGATACGCAGATATATGCAGATAGAAAACTATCATGATAGAAAACTCTCATGATAGAAAACTGATAGAAAACTATCCTGATAGAAAACTATCATGATAGAAAACTATCATGATAAAAAACTATCATGATAGAAAACTATCGTGATAGAAAACTATCATGATAGAAAACTATCATGAAAGAAAACTATCGCAATAGAAAACTATCATGATAGAAAACTATCATGATAGAAAACTATCATGATAGAAAACTATCGTGATAGAAAACTATCATGATAGAAAACAATCATGATAGAAAACTATCGTGATAGAAAACTATCATGATAGAAAACTATCATGTTAAAAAACTATCATGATAGAAAACTATCATGATAGAAAACTATCATGATAGAAAACTATCGCGATAGAAAACTATCATGATAGAAAACTATCATGATAGAAAACTATCATGATAGAAAACTATCATGATAGAAAACTATCGTGATAGAAAACTATCCTGATAGAAAACTATCATGATAGAAAACTATCGTGATAGAAAACTTACATGATAGAAAACTATCGTGATAGAAAACTATCATGATAGAAAACTATCATGATAGAAAACTATCGCGATAGCAAACTATCATGATAGAAAACTATCATGATAGAAAACTATCATGATAGAAAACGATCATGATAGAAAACTATCATGATAGAAAACTATCATGATAGAAAACTATCATGATAGAAAACTATCATGATAAAAAACTATCAGGATAGAAAACTATCATGATAGAAAACTATCATGATAGAAAACTATCATGATAGAAAACTATCATGATAGAAAACTATCGCGATAGAAAACTATCATGATAGAAAACTATCATGATAGAAAACTGTCATGATAGAAAACTATCGTGATAGAAAACTATCATGATAGAAAACTATCGTGATAGAAAGCCTCACAGATATACGCATATCTATGCTGATATACGCAAGTTTACGCAGGTCTAAGCAGATATACGCAGATCTACGCATATAACCGCGGGTATACGCAGGACATACGCAGATATACGCTGGTCTATGTAGATATACGCAGATGTACGCAGATATACGCCAAACAGATACACGCAGATCTACGCAAATCAACGCAGACATACGCAGATATACGCAGGTCGACGCAGATGTACGCAGAGCTTCGATGATGTACGCAGATTACTGCCAGGCTACGCAGTAATACGCAGATCTACGCAGATGTACGCAGATATACGCCAATTAACGCATACGCAGAGCTAGGCAAATATTCGCAAATCTACGTAAATATACGCAGCTATACGCAGTCTAGCTAGTCTATATGCAGGTATACGCAGGATAGCAGATAAGCGGTTGGACACGCAGATATACGCAGATCTGTGCACATATACGCAGATATACTAGAAAACTATCATGCATGTTGCATGTTATATGTTGCATGTTGCATGATAGAAAACTATAATGATGGAAAACTATCATGATATAAAACTATCATGATAGAAAACTATCATGATAGAACACTATCGTGATAGAAAGCTTCGCAGATATACGCAGATCTACGCTGCTAAACGCAGGTATACGCAGATCTACGCTGCTTTACGCAGGTATACGCAGGTCTACGCAGATAAACGCAGATCTACGCAGATGTACGCAGATATACGCCAAATTACGCAAATATGCGCAGATCTACGCAAATATACTTAGATCTGCGTAGATATACGCAGGTCTACGTGGGTTTACGCAGGTATACGCAGGGTTACGCATATTTATACAAAGTTCTACGTAGATAAGCGGTTGGATACGCAGATATATGCAGATAGAAAACTATCATGATAGAAAACTCTCATGATAGAAAACTGATAGAAAACTATCATGATAGAAAACTATCATGATAGAAAACTATCGTGATAGAAAACTATCATGATAGAAAACTATCGTGATAGAAAACTATCATGATAGAAAACTATCATGATAGAAAACTATCATGATAGAAAACTATCATGATAGAAAACTATCATGATAGAAAACTGTCGTGATAGAAAACTATCATGATAGAAAACTATCGTGATAGAAAACTATCATGATAGAAAACTATCATGATAAAAAACTCTCATGATAGAAAACTATCATGATAGAAAACTATCGTGATAGAAAACTATCGTGATAGAAAACTATCATGATAGAAAACTATCATGATAGAAAACTATCATGATAGAAAACTATCGTGATAGAAAACTATCATGATAGAAAACTATCGTGATAGAAAACTATTATGATAGAAAACTATCATGATAGAAAACTATCATGATAGAAAACTATCATGATAGAAAACTATCGTGATAGAAAACTATCATGATAGAAAACTATCGTGATAGAAAACTATCGTGATAGAAAACTATCATGATAGAAAACTATCATGATAGAAAACTATCATGATAGAAAACTATCGTGATAGAAAACTATCATGATAGAAAACTATCGTGATAGAAAACTATTATGATAGAAAACTCTCATGATAGAAAACAATCATGATAGAAAACTATCATGATAGAAAACTATCGTGATAGAAAACTATCATGATAGAAAACTATCGTGATAGAAAACTATCATGATAGAAAACTATCATGATAGAAAACTATCATGATAGAAAACTATCATGATAGAAAACTATAGTGATAGAAAACTTAAATGATAGAAAACTATCGTGATAGAAAACTATCATGATAGAAAACTATCATGATAGAAAACTATCATGATAGAAAACTATCATGATAGAAAACTATCATGATAGAAAACTATCGCGATAGAAAACTATTATGATAGAAAACTATCATGATAGAAAACTATCATGATAGAAAACTATCGTGATAGAAAACTATCGTGATAGAAAACTATCATGATAGAAAACTATCATGATAGAAAACTATCATGATAGAAAACTTTCATGATAGGAAACTATCGTGATAGAAAACTATCATGATAGAAAACTATCATGATAGAAAACTCTCATGATAGAAAACTATCATGATAGAAAACTATCGTGATAGAAAACTATCATGATAGAAAACTATCGTGATAGAAAACTATCATGATAGAAACTATCATGATAGAAAACTATCATGATAGAAAACTATCGTGATAGAAAACTATCATGATAGAAAACTATCATGATAGAAAACTATCGTGATAGAAAACTATCATGATAGAAAACTATCATGATAGAAAACTCTCATGATAGAAAACTATCATGATAGAAAACTATCGTGATAAAAAACTATCATGATAGAAAACTATCGTGATAGAAAACTATCATGATAGAAAACTATCATGATAGAAAACTATCGTGATAGAAAACTATCATGATAGAAAACTATCATGATAGAAAACTATCATGATAGAAAACTATCCTGATAGAAAACTATCGTGATAGAAAACTATCATGATAGAAAACTATCATGATAGAAAACTATCGTGATAGAAAACTATCATGATAGAAAACTATCGTGATAGAAAACTATAATGATAGAAAACTATCATGATAGAAAACTATCATGATAGAAAACTATCATGATAGAAAACTATCGTGATAGAAAACTATCATGATAGAAAACTATCGTGATAGAAAACTATCGTGATAGAAAACTATCATGATAGAAAACTATCATGATAGAAAACTATCGTGATAGAAAACTATCATGATAGAAAACTATCATGATAGAAAACTATCATGATAGAAAACTTTCATGATAGAAAACTATCAGGATAGAAAACTATCATGATAGAAAACTATCATGATAGAAAACTATCATGATAGAAAACTATCATGATAGAAAACTATCTTGATAGAAAACTATCGCGATAGAAAACTATCATGATAGAAAACTATCATGATAGAAAACTATTATGATAGAAAACTATCGTGATAGAAAACTATCATGATAGAAAACTATCATGATAGAAAACTATCGTGATAGAAAGCTTCACAGATATACGCATATCTACGCTGATATACGCAAGTTTACGCAGGTCCAAGCAGATATACGCAGATCTATGCATATAACCGCGGGTATACGCAGGACATACGCAGATATACGCTGGTCTATGTAGATATACGCAGATGTACGCAGATATCACCAAACAGATACACGCAGATCTACGCAAATCAACGCAGACATACGCAGATATACGCAGGTCGACGCAGATGTACGCAGAGCTTCGATGACGTACGCAGATTACTGCCAGGCTACGCAGTAATACGCAGATCTACGCAGATGTACGCAGATATACGCCAATTAACGCATACGCAAATCTAGGCAAATATTCGCAAATCTACGTAAATATACGCAGCTATACGCAGTCTACTATATGCAGTCTACGTGGATATATGCGGGTATACGCAGGATAGCAGATAAGTGGTTGAACACGCAGATATACGCAGATCTGTGCACATATAAGCAGATATACTAGAAAACTATCATGCATGTTGCATGTTATATGTTGCATGTTGCATGATAGAAAACTATAATGATGAAAAACTATCATGATATAAAACTATCATGATAGAAAACTATCATGATAGAAAGCTTCGCAGATATACGCAGATCTACGCTGCTCTACGCAGGTATACGCAGGTCTACGCAGATAAACGCAGATTTACGCAGATCTACGCAGATCTACGCAGATCTACGCAGATGTACGCAGATATACGCAAAATTACGCAAATATAAGCAGATCTACGCAAATATACTTAGATCTGCGTAGAAATACGCAGGTCTACGTGGGTTTACGCAGGTATACGCAGGCTTACGCATATTTATACAAAGTTCTACGTATATAAGCGGTTGGATACGCAGATATATGCAGATAGAAAACTATCATGATAGAAAACTCTCATGATAGAAAACTGATAGAAAACTATCATGATAGAAAACTATCATGATAGAAAACTATCGTGATAGAAAACTATCATGATATAAAACTATCATGATAGAAAACTATCATGATAAAAAACTATCATGATAGAAAACTATCATGATAGAAAACTGTCGTGATAGAAAACTATCATGATAGAAAACTATCGTGATAGAAAACTATCATGATAGAAAACTATCATGATAGAAAACTATCATGATAGAAAACTATCATGATAAAAACTATCGTGATAGAAAACTATTATGATAGAAAACTATCATGATAGAAAACTATCATGATAGAAAACTATCATGATAGAAAACTATCATGATAGAAAACTATCAAGATAGAAAACTATCATGATAGAAAACTATCATGATAGAAAACTATCGTGATAGAAAACTATCATGATAGAAAACTATCGTGATAGAAAACTATCATGATAGAAAACTATCGTGATAGAAAACTATCGTGATAGAAAACTATCATGATAGAAAACTATCATGATAGAAAACTCTTATGATAGAAAACTATCATGATAGAAAACTATCGTGATAGAAAATTATCATGATAGAAAACTATCGTGATAGAAAACTATCATGATAGAAAACTATCATGATAGAAAACTATCATGATAGAATACTATCATGATAGAAAACTATCATGATAGAAAACTATCATGATAGAAAACTATCGTGATAGAAAACTATCATGATAGAAAACTATCGTGATAGAAAACTTTCATGATAGAAAACTATCGTGATAGAAAACTATCATGATAGAAAACTATCGTGATAGAAAACTATCATGATAGAAAACTATCGTGATAGAAAACTATCATGATAGAAAACTATCATGATAGAAAACTATCATGATAGAAAACTATCATGATAGAAAACTATCGTGATAGAAAACTATCATGATAGAAAACTATCATGATAGAAAACTATCGTGATAGAAAACTTACATGATAGAAAACTATCGTGATAGAAAACTATCATGATAGAAAACTATCATGATAGAAAACTATCATGATAGAAAACTATCATGATAGAAAACTATCATGATAGAAAACTATCGCGATAGAAAACTATCGTGATAGAAAACTATCATGATAGAAAACTATCATGATAGAAAACTATCGTGATAGAAAGCTTCACAGATATACGCATATCTACGCTGATATACGCAAGTTTACGCAGGTCTAAGCAGAAAACTATCATGATAGAAAACTATCATGATAGAAAACTATCATGATAGAAAACTATCGCGATAGAAAACTATCATGATAGAAAACTATCATGATAGAAAACTATCATGATAGAAAACTATCATGATAGAAAACTCTCATGATAGAAAACTGATAGAAAACTATCATGATAGAAAACTATCATGAAAGAAAACTATCATGATAGAAAACTATCATGATAAAAAACTATCGTGATAGAAAACTATCATGATAGAAAACTATCATGATAGAAAACTATCATGATAGAAAACTATCATGATAGAAATCTATCATGATAGAAAACTATCATGATAGAAAACTATCATGATAGAAAACTATCATGATAGAAAACTATCATGATAGAAAACTATCGTGATAGAAAACTATCATGATAGAAAACTATCGTGATAGAAAACTATCATGATAGAAAACTATCGTGATAGAAAACTATCATGATAGAAAACTATCATGATAGAAAACTATCATGATAGAAAACTATAATGATAGAAAACTATCATGATAGAAAACTATCATGATAGAAAACTATCGCGATAGAAAACTATCATGATAGAAAACTATCGTGATAGAAAACTATCATGATATAAAACTATCATGATAGAAAACTATCATGATAGAAAACTATCATGATAGAAAACTATCATGATAGAAAACTGTCGTGGTAGAAAACTATCATGATAGAAAACTATCGTGATAGAAAACTATCATGATAGAAAACTATCATGATAGAAAACTATCATGATAAAAAACTATCGTGATAGAAAACTATCATGATAGAAAACTATCATGATAGAAAACTATCATGATAGAAAACTATCATGATAGAAAACTATCATGATAGAAAACTATCATGATAGAAAACTGTCGTGGTAGAAAACTATCATGATAGAAAACTATCGTGATAGAAAACTATCATGATAGAAAACTATCATGAAAGAAAACTATCATGATAGAAAACTATCATGATAAAAAACTATCGTGATAGAAAACTATCATGATAGAAAACTATCATGATAGAAAACTATCATGATAGAAAACTATCATGATAGAAAACTATCATGATAGAAAACTATCATGATAGAAAACTATCATGATAGAAAACTATCATGATAGAAAACAATCATGATAGAAAATTATCATGATAGAAAACTATCGTGATAGAAAACTATCATGATAGAAAACTATCGTGATAGAAAACTATCATGATAGAAAACTATCGTGATAGAAAACTATCATGATAGAAAACTATCGTGATAGAAAACTATCATGATAGAAAACTATCATGATAGAAAACTATCATGATAGAAAACTATCATGATAGAAAACTATCGTGATAGAAAACTATCATGATAGAAAACTATCATGATAGAAAACTCTCATGATAGAAAACTATCATGATAGAAAATCTTCATGATAGAAAACTATCATGATAGAAAACTATCGTGATAGAAAACTATCATGATAGAAAACTATCGTGATAGAAAACTATCATGATAGAAAACTATCATGATAGAAAACTATCATGATAGAAACCTATCATGATAGAAAACTATCGTGATAGAAAACTTACATGATAGAAAACTATCGTGATAGAAAACTATCATGATAGAAAACTATCATGACAGAAAACTATCATGATAGAAAACTATCATGATAGAAAACTATCATGATAGAAAACTATCGTGATAGAAAACTATCATGATAGAAAACTATCATGATAGAAAACTATCATGATAGAAAACTGTCATAATAGAAAACTATCGTGATAGAAAACTTACATGATAGAAAACTATCGTGATAGAAAACTATCATGATAGAAAACTATCATGATAGAAAACTTTCATGATAGAAAACTATCATGATAGAAAACTATCGCGATAGAAAACTAACATGATAGAAAACTATCATGATAGAAAACTATCATGATAGAAAACTATCATGATAGAAAACTACCATGATAGAAAACTATCGCGATAGAAAACTATCATGATAGAAAACTATCATGATAGAAAACTATCATGATAGAAAACTATCATGATAGAAAACTATCAGGATAGAAAACTATCATGATAGAAAACTATCATGATAGTAAACTATCATGATAGAAAACTATCATGATAGAAAACTATCTTGATAGAAAACTATCGCGATAGAAAACTATCATGATAGAAAACTATCATGATAGAAAACTAACATGATAGAAAACTATCATGATAGAAAACTATCATGATAGAAAGATTCACAGATATACGCATATCTACGCTGATATACGCAAGTTTACGCAGGTATAAGCAGATATACGCAGATCTACGCATATAACCGCGGGTATACGCAGGACATACGCAGATATACGCTGGTCTATCTAGATATACGCAGATGTACGCAGACGTACGCAAAACAGATACACGCAGATCTACGCAAATCAACGCAGATATACGCAGATATACGCAAATCGACGCAGATGTACGCAGAGCTTCGATGATGTACGCAGATTACTGCCAGGCTACGCAGTAATACGCAGATCTACGCAGATGTACGCAGATATACGCCAATTAACGCATACGCAGATCTACGTAAATATACGCAGCTATACGCAGTCTAGCTAGTCTATACGCAGGTATACGCAGGTCTACGCAGATAAACGCAGATTTACGCAGATCTACGCAGATCTACGCAGATGAACGCAGATATACGCCAAATTACGCAAATATGCGCAGATCTACGCAAATATACTTAGATCTGCGTAGATATACGCAGGTCTACGTGGGTTTACGCAGGTATACGCAGGCTTACGCATATTTATACAAAGTAGTACGTAGATAAGCGGTTGGATACGCAGATATATGCAGATAGAAAACTATCATGATAGAAAACTCTCATGATAGAAAACTGATAGAAAACTATCCTGATAGAAAACTATCATGATAGAAAACTATCATGATAAAAAACTATCATGATAGAAAACTATCGTGATAGAAAACTATCATGATAGAAAACTATCATGAAAGAAAACTATCGCAATAGAAAACTATCATGATAGAAAACTATCATGATAGAAAACTATCATGATAGAAAACTATCGTGATAGAAAACTATCATGATAGAAAACAATCATGATAGAAAACTATCGTGATAGAAAACTATCATGATAGAAAACTATCATGTTAAAAAACTATCATGATAGAAAACTATCATGATAGAAAACTATCATGATAGAAAACTATCGCGATAGAAAACTATCATGATAGAAAAATATCATGATAGAAAACTATCATGATAGAAAACTATCATGATAGAAAACTATCGTGATAGAAAACTATCCTGATAGAAAACTATCATGATAGAAAACTATCGTGATAGAAAACTTACATGATAGAAAACTATCGTGATAGAAAACTATCATGATAGAAAACTATCATGATAGAAAACTATCATGATAGAAAACTATCGCGATAGCAAACTATCATGATAGAAAACTATCATGATAGAAAACTATCATGATAGAAAACGATCATGATAGAAAACTATCATGATAGAAAACTATCATGATAGAAAACTATCATGATAGAAAACTATCATGATAAAAAACTATCAGGATAGAAAACTATCATGATAGAAAACTATCATGATAGAAAACTATCATGATAGAAAACTATCATGATAGAAAACTATCGCGATAGAAAACTATCATGATAGAAAACTATCATGATAGAAAACTGTCATGATAGAAAACTATCGTGATAGAAAACTATCATGATAGAAAACTATCGTGATAGAAAACTATCATGATAGAAAACTATCGTGATAGAAAACTATCATGATAGAAAACTATCGTGATAGAAAACTATCATGATAGAAAACTATTATGATAGAAAACTATCATGATAGAAAACTATCGTGATAGAAAACTATCATGATAGAAAACTATCATGATAGAAAACTATCATGATAGAAAACTATCATGATAGAAAACTATCATGATAGAAAACTATCGCGATAGAAAACTATCATGATAGAAAACTATCATGATAGAAAACTATCATGATAGAAAACTATCGTGATAAAAAACTATCATGATAGAAAACTATCATGTTAAAAAACTATCATGATAGAAAACTATCATGATAGAAAACTATCATGAAAGAAAACTATCATGATAGAAAACTATCGCGATAGCAAACTATCATGATAGAAAACTATCATGATAGAAAACTATCATGATAGAAAACTATCATGATAGAAAACGATCATGATAGAAAACTATCGCGATAGAAAACTATCATGATAAAAAACTATCATGATAGAAAACTATCGCGATAGAAAACTATCATGATAGAAAACTATCATGATAGAAAACTATCATGATAGAAAACTATCGTGATAGAAAACTATCATGATAGAAAACTATCATGATAGAAAACTATCGTGATAGAAAACTTACATGATAGAAAACTATCGTGATAGAAAACTATCATGATAGAAAACTATCATGATAGAAAACTATCATGATAGAAAACTATCATGAAAGAAAACTATCATGATAGAAAACTATCGCGATAGCAAACTATCATGATAGAAAACTATCATGATAAAAAACTATCATGATAGAAAACTATCGCGATAGAAAACTATCATGATAGAAAACTATCATGATAGAAAACTATCATGATAGAAAACTATCAGGATAGAAAACTATCATGATAGAAAACTATCATGATAGAAAACTATCATGATAGAAAACTATCGCGATAGAAAACTATCATGATAGAAAACTATCATGATAGAAAACTGTCATGATAGAAAACTATCGTGATAGAAAACTATCATGATAGAAAACTATCATGATAGAAAACTATCGTGATAGAAAGCTTCACAGATATACGCATATCTACGCTGATATACGCAAGTTTACGCAGGTTTAAGCAGATATACGCAGATCTACGCATATAACCGCGGGTATACGCAGGACATACGCAGATACACGCTGGTCTATCTATATATACGCAGATGTACGCAGACATACGCCAAACAGATACACGCAGATCTACGCAAATCAACGCAGATATACGCAGATATACGCAGGTCGACGCAGATGTACGCAGAGCTTCGATGATGTACGCAGATTACTGCCAGGCTACGCAGTAATACGCAGATCTACGCAGATGTACGCAGATATACGCCAATTAACGCATACGCAGATCTACGTAAATATACGCAGCTATACGCAGTCTAGCTAGTCTATACGCAGGTATACGCAGGTCTACGCAGATAAACGCAGATTTACGCAGATCTACGCAGATGTACGCAGATATACGCCAAATTACGCAAATATGCGCAGATCTACGCAAATATACTTAGATCTGCGTAGATATACGCAGGTCTACGTGGGTTTACGCAGGTATACGCAGGCTTACGCATATTTATACAAAGTAGTACGTAGATAAGCGGTTGGATAGGCAGATATATGCAGATAGAAAACTATCATGATAGAAAACTCTCATGATAGAAAACTGATAGAAAACTTTCCTGATAGAAAACTATCATGATAGAAAACTATCATGATAAAAAACTATCATGATAGAAAACTATCGTGATAGAAAACTATCATGATAAAAAACTATCGTGATAGAAAACTATCATGATAGAAAACTATCGTGATAGAAAACTATCATGATAGAAAACTATCGTGATAGAAAACTATCATGATAGAAAACTATTATGATAGAAAACTATCATGATAGAAAACTATCGTGATAGAAAACTATCATGATAGAAAACTATCATGATAGATAACTATCATGATAGAAAACTATCATGATAGAAAGCTATCATGATAGAAAACTATCATGATAGAAAACTATCATGATAGAAAACTATCGCGATAGAAAACTATCATGATAGAAAACTATCATGATAGAAAACTATCATGATAGAAAACTATCGTGATAGAAAACTATCATGATAGAAAACTATCATGATAGAAAACTATCGTGATAGAAAACTTACATGATAGAAAACTATCATGATAGAAAACTATCGTGATAGAAAACTATCATGATAGAAAACTATCATGATAGAAAACTATCATGATAGAAAACTATCATGATAGAAAACTATCATGATAGAAAACTATCATGATAGAAAACTATCACGATAGCAAACAATCATGATAGAAAACTATCGTGATAGAAAACTATCATGATAGAAAACGATCATGATAGAAAACTATCATGATAGAAAACTATCGTGATAGAAAACTATCATGATAGAAAACTATCATGATAGAAAACTATCGTGATAGAAAACTATCATGATAGAAAACTATCATGATAGAAAACTATCATGATAGAAAACTATCATGATAGAAAACGATCATGATAGAAAACTATCGCGATAGAAAACTATCATGATAGAAAACTATCATGATAGAAAACTATCATGATAGAAAACTATCAGGATAGAAAACTTACATGATAGAAAACTATCGTGATAGAAAACTATCATGATAGAATACTATCATGATAGAAAACTATCATGATAGAAAACTATCATGATAGAAAACTATCATGATAGAAAACTATCGTGATAGAAAACTATCATGATAGAAAACTATCATGATAGAAAACTATCATGATAGAAAACTATCATGATAGAAAACTATCGCGATAGAAAACTATCATGATAGAAAACTATCATGATAGAAAACTATCATGATAGAAAACTATCGTGATAGAAAACTATCATGATAGAAAACTATCATGATAGAAAACTATCGTGATAGAAAACTTACATGATAGAAAACTATCGTGATAGAAAACTATCGTGATAGAAAACTATCATGATAGAAAACTATCATGATAGAAAACTATCATGATAGAAAACTATCATGATAGAAAACTATCATGATAGAAAACTATCGCGATAGCAAACTATCATGATAGAAAACTATCATGATAGAAAACTATCATGATAGAAAACTATCATGATAGAAAACTATCGCGATAGAAAACTATCATGATAGAAAACTATCATGATAGAAAACTATCATGATAGAAAACTATCAGGATAGAAAACTATCATGATAGAAAACTATCATGATAGAAAACGATCATGATAGAAAACTATCGCGATAGAAAACTATCATGATAGAAAACTATCATGATAGAAAACTATCATGATAGAAAACTATCCGGATAGAAAACTATCATGATAGAAAACTATCATGATAGAAAACTATCAGGATAGAAAACTATCGCGATAGAAAACTATCATGATAGAAAACTATCATGATAGAAAACTGTCATGATAGAAAACTATCGTGATAGAAAACTATCATGATAGAAAACTATCATGATAGAAAACTATCGTGATAGAAAACTTCACAGATATACGCATATCTACGCTGATATACGCAAGTTTACGCAGGTCTAACCAGATATACGCAGATCTACGCATATAACCGCGGGTATACGCAGGACATACGCAGATTAACGCTGGTCTATGTAGATATACGCAAATGTACGCAGATATACGCCAAACAGATACACGCAGATCTACGCAAATCAACGCAGACATACGCAGATATACGCAGGTCGACGCAGATGTACGCAGAGCTTCGATGATGTACGCAGATTACTGCCAGGCTACGCAGTAATACGCAGATCTACGCAGATGTACGCAGATATACGCCAATTAACGCATACGCAGAGCTAGGCAAATATTCGCAAATCTACGTAAATATACGCAGCTATACGCAGTCTAGCTAGTCTATATGCAGGTCAGGCACGAGGCGTGACTTTTTCGGAAGCGGAAGCACACAACTTAAAACTCAAAAAATAAAAGTCCTTTAATTTAGAATTTATATCATACCGCTTTTTTGCGCCTAATAATATTATAAAGAGTACAAAAAATGTATTTTCTCTAGCCGAAATAATTAATTTGAAACACTCTTTGCTATACATTTGCAGGTACTCATAAGCATTTAGCAAAACGCCAAAGCAATCACAAACAAAACAATTCGCCCAAAAAACTTAATCAAATCGAAAAAAAAAACACCAATCAATGCATTTCTTATGGATGAAACACTATATACGATTTGCATTCACACACACAAAATCACAACACCGAAGATCCAAAGTATAAAACTAAAACTACCCCTTTTTCAATAGGAATGTGCGGCAGGAAACGACTCAATACTTCTTTAGTTTTGCTATTGAATTTTCATAATGAATTCACTCAACTCATTCTTCACACGTTGGGCAAACAGAAAGAAATCATCAGATTTTACTTTGAATTTTGGACGGAATTTGAGTTAAGAAGGTAAAATCAGAGAATGCCAAGCTGTTGCGCATTCTAGAGCAAAAACTCTCGTATTTTATAATGGAGAATGGAGTGATGTTACGCATTCTCAAATGGCTTGGCTTGGCGTATAATGGAAATTTGTGGGTTTGGTTAGATGATGTGCGGATTTAAGCGTTGTTCTCGTGAGTGATTTTATTATAAGATAATAATCATTTCCCGTGATATGTAATACCTAATATTGAGAAATAATTAATTAATATAAGAGATAATTTATTAATATAAGATATCAAGAAAATGTAAATCGTTGACATACTATAATAATAGGTCAATGATGTAAATGTATTTAATGTATCTACAATTTGAATTTTCGAATATTAAAATTCTTTGCTATGAGCATTTTGTGAACTGTCTTACGGAAGCACTCATTCCACTCAATATATGAACGCTTCGTCACTGATGCAGGTATACGCAGGATAGCAGATAAGCGGTTGGACACGCAGATATACGCAGATCTGTGCACATATACGCAGATATACTAGAAAACTATCATGCATGTTGCATGTTATATGTTGCATGTTGCATGATAGAAAACTATAATGATGGAAAACTATCATGATATAAAACTATCATGATAGAAAACTATCATGATAGAACACTATCGTGATAGAAAGCTTCGCAGATATACGCAGATCTACGCTGCTATACGCAGGTATACGCAGGTCTACGCAGATAAACGCAGATTTACGCAGATCTACGCAGATCTACGCAGTTCTACGCAGATGTACGCAGATATACGCCAAATTACGCAAATATGCGCAGATCTACGCAAATATACTTAGATCTGCGTAGATATACGCAGGTCTACGTGGGTTTACGCAGGTATACGCAGGCTTACGCATATTTATACAAAGTTCTACGTAGATAAGCGGTTGGATACGCAGATATATGCAGATAGAAAACTATCATGATAGAAAACTCTCATGATAGAAAACTGATAGAAAACTATCATGATAGAAAACTATCATGATAGAAAACTATCGTGATAGAAAACTATCATGATAGAAAACTATCGTGATAGAAAACTATCATGATAGAAAACTATCATGATAGAAAACTATCGCGATAGAAAACTATCATGATAGAAAACTATCATGATAGAAAACTATCATGATAGAAAACTATCGCGATAGAAAACTATCATGATAGAAAACTATCATTATAGAAAACTATCATGATAGAAAACTATCAGGATAGAAAACTATCATGATAGAAAACTATCATGATAGTAAACTATCATGATAGAAAACTATCATGATAGAAAATTATCTTGATAGAAAACTATCGCGATAGAAAACTATCATGATAGAAAACTATCATGATAGAAAACTAACATGATAGAAAACTATCGTGATAGAAAACTATCATGATAGAAAGATTCACAGATATACGCATATCTACGCTGATATACGCAAGTTTACGCAGGTCTAAGCAGATATACGCAGATCTACGCATATAACCGCGGGTATACGCAGGACATACGCAGATATACGCTGGTCTATCTAGATATACGCAGATGTACGCAGACATACGCAAAACAGATACACGCAGATCTACGCAAATCAACGCAGATATACGCAGATATACGCAGGTCGACGCAGATGTACGCAGAGCTTCGATGATGTACGCAGATTACTGCCAGGCTACGCAGTAATACGCAGATCTACGCAGATGTACGCAGATATACGCCAATTAACGCATATGCAGATCTACGTAAATATACGCAGCTATACGCAGTCTAGCTAGTCTATACGCAGGTATACGCAGGTCTACGCAGATAAACGCAGATTTACGCAGATCTACGCAGATCTACGCAGATGAACGCAGATATACGCCAAATTACGCAAATATGCGCAGATCTACGCAAATATACTTAGATCTGCGTAGATATACGCAGGTCTATGCTGGTTTACGCAGGTATACGCAGGCTTACGCATATTTATATAAAAGTTCTAAGTAGATAAGCGGTTGGATACGCAGATATATGCAGATAGAAAACTATCATGATAGAAAACTCTCATGATAGAAAACTATCATGATAGAAAACTATCGTGATAGAAAACTATCATGATAGAAAACTATTGTGTAGAAAACTATCATGATAGAAAACTATCATGATAGAAAACTATCGTCATAGAAAACTATCATGATAGAAAACTATCAGGATAGAAAACTATCATGATAGAAAACTATCGTGATAGAAAACTATCCTGATAGAAAACTATCGTGATAGAAAACTATCACAATAGAAAACTATCATGATAGAAAACTCTCATGATTGAAAACTATCATGATAGAAAACTATCGTGATAGAAAATTATCATGATAGAAAACTATCGTGATAGAAAACTATCATGATAGAAAACTATCATGATAGAAAACTATCATGATAGAAAACTATCACGATAGAAAACTATCATGATAGAAAACTATCATGATAGAAAACTATCGTGATAGAAAACTATCATGATAGAAAACTATCGTGATAGAAAACTATCATGATAGAAAACTATCGTGATAGAAAACTATCATGATAGAAACTATCGTGATAGAAAACTATCATGATAGAAAACTATCATGATAGAAAACTATCATGATAGAAAACTATCATGATAGAAAACTATCATGAAAGAAAACTATCGTGATAGAAAACTATCATGATAGAAAACCATCATGATAGAAAACTCTCATGATAGAAAACTATCATGATAGAAAACTATCATGATAGAAAACTATCATGATAGAAAACTATCGTGATAGAAAACTATCATGATAGAAAACTATCGTGATAGAAAACTATCATGATAGAAAACTATCATGATAGAAAACAATCATGATAGAAAACTATCATGATAGAAAACTATCGTGATAGAAAACTTACATGATAGAAAACTATCGTGATAGAAAACTATCATGATAAAAAACTATCATGACAGAAAACTGTCATGAAAGAAAACTATCATGATAAAAAACTATCATGATAGAAAACTATCGCGATAGAAAACTATCATGATAGAAAACTATCGTGATAGAAAACTATCATGATAGAAAACTATCATGATAGAAAACTATCGTGATAGAAAACTATCATGATAGAAAACTATCATGATAGAAAACTATCATGATAGAAAATCATCGTGATAGAAAACTTACATGATAGAAAACTATCGTGATAGAAAACTATCATGATAGAAAACTATCATGATAGAAAACTATCATGATAGAAAACTATCATGATAGAAAACTATCATGATAGAAAACTATCGCGATAGAAAACTATCATGATAGAAAACTATCATGATAGAAAACTATCTTGATAGAAAACTATCATGATAGAAAACTATCATGATAGAAAACTATCATGATAGAAAACTATCATGATAGAAAACTATCATGATAGAAAACTATCATGATAGAAAACTATCATGATAGAAAACTATCATGATAGAAAACTATCTTGATAGAAAACTATCGCGATAGAAAACTATCATGATAGAAAACTATCATGATAGAAAACTATCATGATAGAAAACTATCGTGATAGAAAACTATCATGATAGAAAACTATCGTGATAGAAAGCTTCACAGATATACGCATATCTACGCTGATATACGCAAGTTTACGCAGGTCTAAGCAGATATACGCAGATCTACGCATATAACCGCGGGTATACGCAGGACATACGCTGATAAACGCTGGTGTATGTAGATATACGCAGATGTAAGCAGATATACGCCAAACAGATACACGCAGATCTACGCCAATCAACGCAGACATACGCAGATATACGCAGGTCGACGCAGATGTACGCAGAACTTCGATGATGTACGCAGATTACTGCCAGGCTACGCAGTAATACGCAGATCTACGCAGATGTACGCAGATATACGCCAATTAACGCATACGCAGATCTAGGCAAATATTCGCAAATCTACGTAAATATACGCAGCTATACAAAGTCTAGCTAGTCTATATGCAGGTATACGCAGGATAGCAGATAAGCGGTTGGACACGCAGATATACGCAGATCTGTGCACATATACGCAGATATACTAGAAAACTATCATGCATGTTGCATGTTATATGTTGCATGTTGCATGATAGAAAACTATAATGATGGAAAACTATCATGATATAAAACTATCATGATAGAAAACTATCATGATAGAATACTATCGTGATAGAAAGCTTCGCAGATATACGCAGATCTACGCTGCTATACGCAGGTATACGCAGATCTACGCAGATAAACGCAGATCTACGCAGATGTACGCAGATATACGCCAAATTACGCAAATATGCGCAGATCTACGCAAATATACTTAGATCTGCGTAGATATACGCAGGTCTACGTGGGTTTACGCAGGTATACGCAGGCTTACGCATATTTATACAAAGTTCTACGTAGATAAGCGGTTGGATACGCAGATATATGCAGATAGAAAACTATCATGATAGAAAACTCTCATGATAGAAAACTGATAGAAAACTATCATGATAGAAAACTATCATGATAGAAAACTATCGTGATAGAAAACTATCATGATAGAAAACTATCGTGATAGAAAACTATCATGATAGAAAACTATCATGATAGAAAACTATCATGATAGAAAACTATCATGATAGAAAACTATCATGATAGAAAACTGTCGTGATAGAAAACTATCATGATAGAAAACTATCGTGATAGAAAACTATCATGATAGAAAACTATCATGATAAAAAACTCTCATGATAGAAAACTATCATGATAGAAAACTATCGTGATGGAAAACTATCGTGATAGAAAACTATCATGATAGAAAACTATCATGATAGAAAACTATCATGATAGAAAACTATCATGATAGAAAACTATCATGATAGAAAACTATCGTGATAGAAAACTATCGTGATAGAAAACTATCATGATAGAAAACTATCATGATAGAAAACTATCGTGATAGAAAACTATCATGATAGAAAACTATCATGATAGAAAACTATCATGATAGAAAACTATCATGATAGAAAACTATCGTGATAGAAAACTATCATGATAGAAAACTATCATGATAGAAAACTATCGTGATAGAAAACTATCATGATAGAAAACTATCATGATAGAAAACTATCGTGATAGAAAACTATCATGATAGAAAACTATCATGATAGAAAACTCTCATGATAGAAAACTATCATGATAGAAAACTATCGTGATAGAAAATTTTCATGATAGAAAACTAGCGTGATAGAAAACTATCATGATAGAAAACTATCATGATAGAAAACTATCATGATAGAAAACTATCATGATAGAAAACTATAGTGATAGAAAACTTACATGATAGAAAACTATCGTGATAGAAAACTATCATGATAGAAAACTATCATGATAGAAAACTATCATGATAGAAAACTATCATGATAGAAAACTATCATGATAGAAAACTATCGCGATAGAAAACTATTATGATAGGAAACTATCATGATAGAAAACTATCATGATAGAAAACTATCATGATAGAAAACTATCGTGATAGAAAACTATCATGATAGAAAACTATCGTGATAGAAAGCTTCACAGATATACGCATATCTACGCTGATATACGCAAGTATACGCAGGTCTAAGCAGATATACGCAGATCTACGCAGATAACCGCGGGTATACGCAGGACATACGCAGATATACGCTGGTCTATGTAGATATACGCAGATGTACGCAGATATACGCCAAACAGATACACGCAGATCTACGCAAATCAACGCAGACATACGCAGATATACGCAGGTCGACGCAGATGTAGGCAGAGCTTCGATGACGTACGCAGATTACTGCCAGGCTACGCAGTAATACGCAGATCTACGCAGATGTACGCAGATATACGCCAATTAACGCATACGCAGATCTAGGCAAATATTCGCAAATCTACGTAAATAAACGCAGCTATACGCAGTCTACTATACGCAGTCTAGCTAGTCTATATGCAGGTATACGCAGGATAGCAGATAAGCGGTTGGACACGCAGATATACGCAGATCTGTGCACATATACGCAGATATACTAGAAAACTATCATTTATGTTGTATGTTATATGTTGCATGTTGCATGATAGAAAACTATAATGATGGAAAACTATCATGATATAAAACTATCATGAAAGAAAACTCTCATGATAGAACACTATCGTGATAGAAAGCTTCGCAGATATACGCAGGTATACGCAGGTCTACGCAGATAAACGCAGATCTACGCAGATATACGCCAAATTTCGCAAATATGCGCAGATCTACGCAAATATACTTAGATCTGCGTAGATATACGCAGGTCTACGTGGGTTTACGCAGGTATACGCAGGCTTACGCATATTTATACAAAGTTCTACGTAGATAAGCGGTTGGATACGCAGATATACGCAGATAGAAAACTATCATGATAGAAAACTCTCATGATAGAAAACTGATAGAAAACTATTGTGATATAAAACTATCATGATAGAAAACTATCATGATAGAAAACGATCGTGATAGAAAACTATCATGATAGAAAACTATCGTGATAGAAAACTATCATGATAGAAAACTATCATGATAGAAAACTATCGTGATAGAAAACTATCATGATAGAAAACTATCATGATAGAAAACTATCATGATAGAAAACTATCATGATAAAAAACTATCGTGATAGAAAACTATCATGATAGAAAACTATCATGATAGAAAACTATCGTGATAGAAAACTATCATTATAGAAAACTATCGTGATAGAAAACTATCATGATAGAAAACTATCATGATAGAAATCTATCATGATAGAAAACTATCATGATAGAAAACTATCGTGATAGAAAACTATCATTATAGAAAACTATCGTGATAGAAAACTATCATGATAGAAAGCTATCATGATAGAAGACTATCGTGAAAGAAAACTTTAATGATAGAAAACTATCATGAGAGAAAACTATCGTGATAGAAAAATATCATGATAGAAAACTATCGTCATAGAAAACTATCATGATAGAAAACTATCATGATAGAAAACTATCATGATAGAAAACTATCGTGATAGAAAACCTTCATGATAGAAAACTATCGTGATAGAAAACTATCATGATAGAAAACTATCTAGATAGAAATCTTTCATGATAGGAAACTATCATGATAAAAAACTATCGTGATAGAAAACTATCATGATAGAAAACTATCGTGATAGAAAACTATCGTGATAGAAAACTATCATGATATAAAACTATCATGATAGAAAACTCTCATGATAGAAAACTATCATGATAGAAAACTATCGTGATAGAAAAATATCATGATAGAAAACTATCGTGATAGAAAACTATCGTGATAGAAAACTATCATGATAGAAAACTATCGTGATAGAAAACTATCGTGATAGAAAACTATCATGATAGAAAACTATCGTGATAGAAAACTATCGTGATAGAAAACTATCATGATAGAAAACTATCATGATAGAAAACTATCATGATAAAAAACTATCATGATAGAAAACTATCGTGATAGAAAACCTTCATGATAGAAAACTATCGTGATAGAAAACTATCATGATAGAACACTATCGTGATAGAAAGCTTCGCAGATATACGCAATCTACGCTGCTATACGCAGGTATACGCAGGTCTACGCAGATAAACGCAGATCTACGCAGATCTACGCAGATCTACGCAGATGTACGCTGATATACGCCAAATTACGCAAATATGCGCAGATCTACGCAAATATACTTAGATCTGCGTAGATATACGCAGGTCTACGTGGGTTAACGCAGGTATACGCAGGCTTACGCATATTTATACAAAGTTCTACGTAGATAAGCGGTTGGATACGTAGATATACGCAGATAGAAAACTATCATGATAGAAAACTCTCATGATAGAAAACTGATAGAAAACTATTGTGATAGAAAACTATCATGATCGAAAACTATCATGATAGAAAACTATCGTGATAGAAAACTATCATGATAGGAAACTATCGTGATAGAAAACTATCATGATAGAAAACTATCATGATAGAAAACTATCGTGATAGAAAACTATCATGATAGAAAACTATCATGATAGAAAAATATCATGATAGAAAACTATCGTGATAGAAAACTATCATGATAGAAAACTCTCATGATAGAAAACTGATAGAAAACTATTGTGATAGAAAACTATCATGATCGAAAACTATCATGATAGAAAACTATCGTGATAGAAAACTATCGTGATAGAAAACTATCATGATAGAAAACTATCATGAAAGAAAACTCTCATGATAGAACGTGACAGTAAACTATCATGATAGAAAACTATCGTGATAGAAAACTATCATGATAGAAAACTATCATGATAGAAAACTATCGTGATAGAAAACTATCATGATAGAAAACTATGATGATAGAAAACTATCGTGATAGAAAACTTTCATGATAGATAACTATCATGATAGAAAACTCTCATGATAGAAAACTATCATGATAGAAAACTATCGTGATAGAAAAATACCATGATAGAAAACTATCGTGATAGAAAACTATCATGATAGAAAACTATCATGATAGAAAACTATCATGATAGAAAACTATCATGATAGAAAACTATCGTGATAGAAAACTATCATGATAGAAAACTATCATGATAGAAAACTATCATGATAGAAAACTATCGTGATAGAAAACTATCATGATAGAAAACTCTCATGATAGAAAACTATCGTGATAGAAAACTATCATGATAGAAAACTATCATGATAGAAAACTATCATGATAGAAAACTATCATGATAGAAAACTATCGTGATAGAAAACTATCATTATAGAAAACTATCATGATAGAAAACCATCATGATAGAAAACTCTCATGATAGAAAATTATCATGATAGAAAACTATCGTGATAGAAAACTATCATGAAAGAAAACTATCGTGATAGAAAACTATTATGATAGAAAACTATCATGATAGAAAACTATCGTGATAGAAAACTATCATGATAGAAAACTATCATGATAGAAAACTCTCATGATAGAAAACTATCGTGACAGTAAACTATCATGATAGAAAACTATCGTGATAGAAAACTACCATGATAGAAAACTATCATGATAGAAAACTATCGTGATAGAAAACTATCATGATAGAAAACTATGATGATAGAAAACTATCGTGATAGAAAACTTTCATGATAGAAAACTATCATGATAGAAAACTCTCATGATAGAAAACTATCATGATAGAAAACTATCGTGATAGAAAATTATCATGATAGAAAACTATCGTGATAGAAAACTATCATGATAGAAAACTATCATGATAGAAAACTATCATGATAGAAAACTATCATGATAGAAAACTATCATGATAGAAAACTATCATGATAGAAAACTATCATGATAGAAAACTATCGTGATAGAAAACTATCACGATAGAAAACTATCATGATAGAAAACTATCGTGATAGAAAACTATCATGATAGAAAACTATCCTGATAGAAAACTATCATGATAGAAAACTATCGTGATAGAAAACTATCATGATAGAAAACTATCATGATAGAAAACTATCGTGATAGAAAACTATCATGTTAGAAAACTATCATGATAGAAAACTCTCATGATAGAAAATTATCATGATAGAAAACTTACATGATAGAAAACTATCATGATAGAAAATTATCGTGATAGAAAACTATCATGATAGAAAACTATCATGATAGAAAACTATCATGATAGAAAACTATCATGATAGAAAACTATCGTGATAGAAAACTTACATGATAGAAAACTATCGTGATAGAAAACTATCATGCTAGAAAACTATCATGATAGAGAACAATCATGATAGAAAACTATCATGATAGAAAACTATCATGATAGAAAACTATCGTGATAGAAAACTTACATGATAGAAAACTATCGTGATAGAAAACTATCATGCTAGAAAACTATCATGATAGAGAACTCTCATGATAGAAAACTATCGTGATAGAAAACTATCATGATAGAAAACTATCATGATAGAAAACTATCATGATAGAAAACTATCATGATAGAAAACTATCGTGATAGAAAACTATCATGATAGAAAACTATCATGATAGAAAACCATCATGATAGAAAACTCTCATGATAGAAAATTATCATGATAGAAAACTATCGTGATAGAAAACTATCATGAAAGAAAACTATCGTGATAGAAAACTATCATGATTGAAAACTATCATGATAGAAAACTATCATGATAGAAAACTATCATGATAGAAAACTATCGTGATAGAAAACTATCATGATAGAAAACTATCATGATAGAAAACCATCATGATAGAAAACTCTCATGATAGAAAATTATCATGATAGAAAACTATCGTGATAGAAAACTATCATGAAAGAAAACTATCGTGATAGAAAACTATCATGATAGAAAACTATCATGATAGAAAACTATCGTGATAGAAAACTATCATGATAGAAAACTATCATGATAGAAAACTCTCATGATAGAAAACTATCGTGACAGTACACTATCATGATAGAAAACTATCGTGATAGAAAACTACCATGATAGAAAACTATCATGATAGAAAACTATCATGATAGAAAACTATCATGATAGAAAACTATCGCGATAGAAAACTATTGCGATAGAAAACTATCATGATAGAAAACTATCATGATAGAAAACTATCATGATAGAAAACTATCGTGATAGAAAACTATCATGATAGAAAACTATCATGATAGAAAACTATCGTGATAGAAAGCTTCACAGATATACGCATATCTACGCTGATATACGCAAGTTTACGCAGGTCTAAGCAGATATACGCAGATCTACGCATATAACCGCGGGTATACGCAGGACATACGCAGATATACGTTGGTCTATGTAGATATACGCAGATGTACGCAGATATACGCCAAACAGATACACGCAGATCTACAAAAATCAACGCAGACATACGCAGATATACGCAGGTCGACGTAGATGTACGCAGATTACTGCCAGGCTACGCAGTAATACGCAAATCTACGCAGATGTACGCAGATATACGCCAATTAACTCATACGCAGATCTAGGCAAATATTCGCAAATCTACGTAAATATACGCAGCTACACGCAGTCTAGCTAGTCTATATGCAGGTATACGCAGGATAGCAGATAAGCGGTTGGACACGCAGATATACGCAGATCTGTGCACATATACGCAGATATACTAGAAAACTATCATGCATGTTGCATGTTATATGTTGCATGTTGCATGATAGAAAACTATAATGATGGAAAACTATCATGATATAAAACTATCATGATAGAAAACTATCATGATAAAACACTATCGTGATAGAAAGCTTTCGCAGATATACGCAGATCTACGCTGCTATACGCAGGTATACGCAGGTCTACGCAGATAAACGCAGATTTACGCAGATCTACGCAGATCTACGCAGATGTATGCAGATATACACCAAATTACGCAAATATGCGCAGATCTACGCAAACATACTTAGATCTGCGTAGATATACGCAGGTCTACGTGGGTTACGCAGGTATACGCAGGCTAACGCATATTTATACAAAGTTCTACGTAGATAAGCGGTTGGATACGCAGATATATGCAGATAGAAAACTATCATGATAGAAAACTCTCATGATAGAAAACTAATAGAAAACTATCATGATAGAAAACTATCATGATAGAAAACTATCGTGATAGAAAACTATCATGATAGAAAACTATCGTGATAGAAAACTATCATGATAGAAAACTATCATGATAGAAAACTATCATGATAGAAAACTGTCGTGATAGAAAACTATCATGATAGAAAACTATCGTGATAGAAAACTATCATGATAGAAAACTATCATGATAGAAAACTATCATGATAGAAAACTATCATGATAAAAAACTATCGTGATAGAAAACTATCATGATAGAAAACTATCATGATAGAGAACTATCATGATAGAAAACTATCATGATAGAAAACTATCATGATAGAAAACTATCATGATAGAAAACTATCATGACAGAAAACTTTCATGATAGAAAACTATCATGATAGAAAACTATCGTGATAGAAAACTATCATGATAGAAAACTATCGTGATAGAAAACTATCATGATAGAAAACTATCGTGATAGAAAACTATCGTGATAGAAAACTATCATGATAGAAAACTATCATGATAGAAAACTCTCATGATAGAAAACTATCATGATAGAAAACTATCGTGATAGAAAATTATCATGATAGAAAACTATCGTGATAGAAAACTATCATGATAGAAAACTATCATGATAGAAAACTATCATGATAGAAAACTATCATGATAGAAAACTATCATGATAGAAAACTATCATGATAGAAAACTATCATGATAGAAAACTATCGTGATAGAAAACTATCATGATATAAAACTATCGTGATAGAAAACTATCATGATAGAAAACTATCGTGATAGAAAACTATCATGATAGAAACCTATCGTGATAGAAAACTATCAAAATAGAAAACTATCATGATAGAAAACTATCATGATAGAAGACTATCGTGATAGAAAACTATGATGATAGAAAACTATCATGATAGAAAACTATCATGATAGAAAACTATCATGATAGAAAACTATCATGATAGAAAACTATCATTATAGAAAACTATCGCGATAGAAAACTATCATGATAGAAAACTATCATGATAGAAAACTATCATGATAGAAAACTATCATGATAGAAAACTATCGTGATAGAAAACTATCATGATAGAAAACTATCATGATAGAAAACTATCATGATAGAAAACTATCATGGTAGAAAACTATCGTGATAGAAAACTTACATGATAGAAAACTATCGTGATAGAAAACTATCATGATAGAAAACTATCATGATAGAAAACTATCATGATAGAAAACTATCATGATAGAAAACTATCATGATAGAAAACTATCATGATAGAAAACTATCATGATAGAAAACTATCATGATAGAAAACTATCATGATAGAAAACTATCGCGATAGAAAACTATCATGATAGAAAACTATCATGATAGAAAACTATCATGATAGAAAACTATCATGATAGAAAACTATCAGAATAGAAAACTATCATGATAGAAAACTATCATGATAGAAAACTATCATGATAGAAAACTATCATGATAGAAAACTATCATGATAGAAAACTATCATGATAGAAAACTATCGCGATAGAAAACTATTGCGATAGAAAACTATCATGATAGAAAACTATCATGATAGAAAACTATCATGATAGAAAACTATCGTGATAGAAAACTATCATGATAGAAAACTATCATGATAGAAAACTATCGTGATAGAAAGCTTCACAGATATACGCATATCTACGCTGATATACGCAAGTTTACGCAGGTCTAAGCAGATATACGCAGATCTACGCATATAACCGCGGGTATACGCAGGACATACGCAGATATACGCTGGTCTATGTAGATATACGCAGATGTACGCAGATATACGCCAAACAGATACACGCAGATCTACGCAAATCAACGCAGACATACGCAGATATACGCAGGTCGACGTAGATGTACGCAGATTACTGCCAGGCTACGCAGTAATACGCAAATCTACGCAGATGTACGCAGATATACGCCAATTAACGCATACGCAGATCTAGGCAAATATTCGCAAATCTACGTAAATATACGCAGCTATACGCAGTCTAGCTAGTCTTTATGCAGGTATACGCAGGATAGCAGATAAGCGGTTGGACACGCAGATATACGCAGATCTGTGCACATATACGCAGATATACTAGAAAACTATCATGCATGTTGCATGTTATATGTTGCATGTTGCATGATAGAAAACTATAATGATGGAAAACTATCATGATATAAAACTATCATGATAGAAAACTATCATGATAGAACACTATCGTGATAGAAAGCTTCGCAGATATACGCAGATCTACGCTGCTATACGCAGGTATACGCAGGTCTACGCAGATAAACGCAGATTTACGCAGATCTACGCAGATCTACGCAGATGTACGCAGATATACGCCAAATTACGCAAATATGCGCAGATCTACGCAAATATACTTAGATCTGCGTAGATATACGCAGGTCTACGTGGGTTTACGCAGGTATACGCAGGCTTACGCATATTTATACAAAGTTCTACGTAGATAAGCGGTTGGATACGCAGATATATGCAGATAGAAAACTATCATGATAGAAAACTCTCATGATAGAAAACTATCATGATAGAAAACTATCGTGATAGAAAACTATCATGATAGAAAACTATTGTGTAGAAAACTATCACGATAGAAAACTATCATGATAGAAAACTATCGTCATAGAAAACTTTCATGATAGAAAACTATCATGATAGAAAACTTACATGATAGAAAACTATCATGATAGAAAACTATCGTGATAGAAAAATACCATGATAGAAAACTATCGTGATAGAAAACTATCATGATAGAAAACTATCATGATAGAAAACTATCATGATAGAAAACTATCATGATAGAAAACTATCGTGATAGAAAACTATCATGATAGAAAACTATCATGATAGAAAACTATCATGATAGAAAACTATCGTGATAGAAAACTATCATGATAGAAAACTCTCATGATAGAAAACTATCGTGATAGAAAACTATCATGATAGAAAACTATCATGATAGAAAACTATCATGATAGAAAACTATCATGATAGAAAACTATCGTGATAGAAAACTATCATGATAGAAAACTATCATGATAGAAAACCATCATGATAGAAAACTCTCATGATAGAAAATTATCATGATAGAAAACTATCGTGATAGAAAACTATCATGAAAGAAAACTATCGTGATAGAAAACTATCATGATAGAAAACTATCATGATAGAAAACTATCGTGATAGAAAACTATCATGATAGAAAACTATCATGATAGAAAACTCTCATGATAGAAAACTATCGTGACAGTAAACTATCATGATAGAAAACTATCGTGATAGAAAACTACCATGATAGAAAACTATCATGATAGAAAACTATCGTGATAGAAAACTATCATGATAGAAAACTATGATGAAAGAAAACTATCGTGATAGAAAACTTTCATGATAGAAAACTATCATGATAGAAAACTCTCATGATAGAAAACTATCATGATAGAAAACTATCGTGATAGAAAATTATCATGATAGAAAACTATCGTGATAGAAAACTATCATGATAGAAAACTATCATGATAGAAAACTATCATGATAGAAAACTATCATGATAGAAAACTATCATGATAGAAAACTATCATGATAGAAAACTATCATGATAGAAAACTATCGTGATAGAAAACTATCACGATAGAAAACTATCATGATAGAAAACTATCGTGATAGAAAACTATCATGATAGAAAACTATCCTGATAGAAAACTATCATGATAGAAAACTATCGTGATAGAAAACTATCATGATAGAAAACTATCATGATAGAAAACTATCGTGATAGAAAACTATCATGTTAGAAAACTATCATGATAGAAAACTCTCATGATAGAAAACTATCGTGATAGAAAACTATCATGATAGAAAACTATCATGATAGAAAACTATCATAATAGAAAACAATCATGATAGAAAACTATCGTGATAGAAAACTTACATGATAGAAAACTATCATGATAGAAAACTATCATGCTAGAAAACTATCATGATAGAGAACTATCATGATAGAAAACTATCATGATAGAAAACTATCATGATAGAAAACTATCGTGATAGAAAGCTTCACAGATATACGCATATCTACGCTGATATACGCAAGTTTACGCAGGTCTAAGCAGATATACGCAGATCTACGCATATAACCGCGGGTATACGCAGGACATACGCAGATATACGCTGGTCTATGTAGATATACGCAGATGTACGCAGATATACGCCAAACAGATACACGCAGATCTACGCAAATCAACGCAGACATACGCAGATATACGTAGGTCGACGCAGATGTACGCAGATTACTGCCAGGCTACGCAGTAATACGCAGATCTACGCAGATGTACGCAGATATACGCCAATTAACGCATACGCAGATCTAGGCAAATATTCGCAAATGTACGTAAATATACGCACTATACGCAGTCTAGCTAGTCTATATGCAGGTATACGCAGGATAGCAGATAAGCGGTTGGACACGCAGATATACGCAGATCTGTGCACATATACGCAGATATACTAGAAAACTATCATGCATGTTGCATGTTATATGTTGCATGTTGCATGATAGAAAACTATAATGATGGAAAACTATCATGATATAAAACTATCATGATAGAAAACTATCATGATAGAACACTATCGTGATAGAAAGCTTCGCAGATATACGCAGATCTACGCTGCTATACGCAGGTATACGCAGGTCTACGCAGATAAACGCAGATTTACGCAGATCTACGCAGATCTACGCAGATGTATGCAGATATACACCAAATTACGCAAATATGCGCAGATCTACGCAAACATACTTAGATCTGCGTAGATATACGCAGGTCTACGTGGGCTTACGCAGGTATACGCAGGCTTACGCATATTTATACAAAGTTCTACGTAGATAAGCGGTTGGATACGCAGATATATGCAGATAGAAAACTATCATGATAGAAAACTCTCATGATAGAAAACTAATAGAAAACTATCATGATAGAAAACTATCATGATAGAAAACTATCGTGATAGAAAACTATCATGATAGAAAACTATCGTGATAGAAAACTATCATGATAGAAAACTATCATGATAGAAAACTATCATGATAGAAAACTGTCGTGATAGAAAACTATCATGATAGAAAACTATCGTGATAGAAAACTATCATGATAGAAAACTATCATGATAGAAAACTATCATGATAGAAAACTATCATGATAAAAAACTATCGTGATAGAAAACTATCATGATAGAAAACTATCATGATAGAGAACTATCATGATAGAAAACTATCATGATAGAAAACTATCATGATAGAAAACTATCATGACAGAAAAAAAAACTATCATGATAGAAAACTATCATGATAGAAAACTATCATGATAGAAAACTATCATGATAGAAAACTATCATGATAGAAAACTATCATGATAGAAAACTATCGCGATAGAAAACTATCATGATAGAAAACTATCATGATAGAAAACTATCATGATAGAAAACTATCATGATAGAAAACTATCGTGATAGAAAACTATCATGATAGAAAACTATCATGATTGAAAACTATCATGATAGAAAACTATCATGATAGAAAACTATCGTGATAGAAAACTTACATGATAGAAAACTATCGTGATAGAAAACTATCATGATAGAAAACTATCATGATAGAAAACTATCATGATAGAAAACTATCATGATAGAAAACTATCATGATAGAAAACTATCATGATAGAAAACTATCATGATAGAAAACTATCATGATAGAAAACTATCATGATAGAAAACTATCGCGATAGAAAACTATCATGATAGAAAACTATCATGATAGAAAACTATCATGATAGAAAACTATCAGAATAGAAAACTATCATGATAGAAAACTATCATGATAGAAAACTATCATGATAGAAAACTATCATGATAGAAAACTATCATGATGGAAAACTATCGCGATAGAAAACTATTGCGATAGAAAACTATCATGATAGAAAACTATCATGATAGAAAACTATCATGATAGAAAACTATCGTGATAGAAAACTATCATGATAGAAAACTATCATGATAGAAAACTATCGTGATAGAAAGCTTCACAGATATACGCATATCTACGCTGATATACGCAAGTTTACGCAGGTCTAAGCAGATATACGCAGATCTACGCATATAACCGCGGGTATACGCAGGACATACGCAGATATACGCTGGTCTATGTAGATATACGCAGATGTACGCAGATATACGCCAAACAGATACACGCAGATCTACGCAAATCAACGCAGACATACGCAGATATACGCAGGTCGACGTAGATGTACGCAGATTACTGCCAGGCTACGCAGTAATACGCAAATCTACGCAGATGTACGCAGATATACGCCAATTAACTCATACGCAGATCTAGGCAAATATTCGCAAATCTACGTAAATATACGCAGCTACACGCAGTCTAGCTAGTCTATATGCAGGTATACGCAGGATAGCAGATAAGCGGTTGGACACGCAGATATACGCAGATCTGTGCACATATACGCAGATATACTAGAAAACTATCATGCATGTTGCATGTTATATGTTGCATGTTGCATGATAGAAAACTATAATGATGGAAAACTATCATGATATAAAACTATCATGATAGAAAACTATCATGATAGAACACTATCGTGATAGAAAGCTTCGCAGATATACGCAGATCTACGCTGCTATACGCAGGTATACGCAGGTCTACGCAGATAAACGCAGATTTACGCAGATCTACGCAGATCTACGCAGATGTACGCAGATATACGCCAAATTACGCAAATATGCGCAGATCTACGCAAATATACTTAGATCTGCGTAGATATACGCAGGTCTACGCTGGTTTACGCAGGTATACGCAGGCTTACGCATATTTATATAAAAGTTCTACGTAGATAAGCGGTTGGATACGCAGATATATGCAGATAGAAAACTATCATGATAGAAAACTCTCATGATAGAAAACTATCATGATAGAAAACTATCGTGATAGAAAACTATCATGATAGAAAACTATTGTGTAGAAAACTATCATGATAGAAAACTATCATGATAGAAAACTATCGTCATAGAAAACTATCATGATAGAAAACTATCATGATAGAAAACTATCATGATAGAAAACTATCGTGATAGAAAACTATCATGATAGAAAACTATCGTGATAGAAAACTATCATGATAGAAAACTTTCCTGATAGAAAACTATCGTGATAGAAAACTATCATGATAGAAAACTATCGTGATAGAAAACTATCATGATAGAAAACTATCATGATAGAAAACTCTCATGATATAAAACTATAATGATAGAAAACTATCGTGATAGAAAATTATCATGATAGAAAACTATCATGATAGAAAACAATCATGATAGAAAACTATCATGATAGAAAAATATCATGATAGAAAACTATCGTGATAGAAAACTATCATGATAGAAAACTATCGTGATAGAAAACTATCATGATAGAAAACTATCGTGATAGAAAACTATCATGATAGAAAACTATCGTGATAGAAAACTATCATGATAGAAAACTATCATGATAGAAAACTATCGCGATAGAAAACTATCATGATAGAAAACTATAATGATAGAAAACTATCATGATAGAAAACTATCGTGATAGAAAACTATCATGATAGAAAACTATCATGATAGAAAACTATCGTGATAGAAAACTATCATGATAGAAAACTATCATGATAGAAAACTATCGTGATAGAAAACTTACATGATAGAAAACTATCGTGATAGAAAACTATCATGATAGAAAACTATCATGATAGAAAACTATCATGAGAGAAAACTATCATGATAGAAAACTATCATGATAGAAAACTATCATGATAGAAAACTATCATGATAGAAAACTATCATGATAGAAAACTATCATGATAGAAAACTATCACGATAGAAAACTATCGCGATAGAAAACTATCATGATAGAAAACTATCATGATAGAAAACTATCATGATAGAAAACTATCAGAATAGAAAACTATCATGATAGAAAACTATCATGATAGAAAACTATCATGATAGAAAACTATCGTGATAGAAAACTATCATGATAGAAAACTATCGCGATAGAAAACTATCATGATAGAAAACTATCATGATAGAAAACTATCATGATAGAAAACTATCGTGATAGAAAACTATCATGATAGAAAACTATCATGATAGAAAACTATCGTGATAGAAAGCTTCACAGATATACGTATATCTACGCTGATATACGCAAGTTTACGCAGGTCTAAGCAGATATACGCAGATCTACGCATATAACCGCGGGTATACGCAGGACATACGCAGATATACGCTGGTCTATGTAGATATACGCAGATGTACGCAGATATACGCCAAACAGATACACGCAGATCTACGCAAATCAACGCAGACATACGCAGATATACGGAGGTCGACGCAGATGTACGCAGATTACTGCCAGGCTACGCAGTAATACGCAGATCTACGCAGATGTACGCAGATATACGCCAATTAACGCATACGCAGATCTAGGCAAATATTCGGAAATGTTCGTAAATATACGCAGCTATACGCAGTCTAGCTAGTCTATATGCAGGTATACGCAGGATAGCAGATAAGCGGTTGGACACGCAGATATACGCAGATCTGTGCACATATACGCAGATATACTAGAAAACTATCATGCATGTTGCATGTTATATGTTGCATGTTGCATGATAGAAAACTATAATGATGGAAAACTATCATGATATAAAACTATCATGATAGAAAACTATCATGATAGAACACTATCGTGATAGAAAGCTTCGCAGATATACGCAGATCTACGCTGCTATACGCAGGTATACGCAGGTCTACGCAGATAAACGCAGATTTACGCAGATCTACGCAGATCTACGCAGATATACACCAAATTACGCAAATATGCGCAGATCTACGCAAACATACTTAGATCTGCGTAGATATACGCAGGTCTACGTGGGTTTACGCAGGTATACGCAGGCTTACGCATATTTATACAAAGTTCTACGTAGATAAGCGGTTGGATACGCAGATATATGCAGATAGAAAACTATCATGATAGAAAACTCTCATGATAGAAAACTAATAGAAAACTATCATGATAGAAAACTATCATGATAGAAAACTATCGTGATAGAAAACTATCATGATAGAAAACTATCGTGATAGAAAACTATCATGATAGAAAACTATCATGATAGAAAACTATCATGATAGAAAACTATCATGATAGAAAACTATCATGATAGAAAACTATCGTGATAGAAAACTATCATGATAGAAAACTATCATGATAGAAAACTATCATGATAGAAAACTATCATGATAAAAAACTATCGTGATAGAAAACTATCATGATAGAAAACTTTCATGATAGAAAACTATCATGATAGGAAACTATCATGATAGAAAACTATCATGACAGAAAACTATCATGATAGAAAACTATCATGATAGAAAACTATCGTGATTAAAAACTATCATGATAGAAAACTATCGTGATAGAAAACTATCATGATAGAAAACTATCGTGAAAGAAAACTATCGTGATAGAAAACTATCATGATAGAAAACTATCATGATAGAAAACTCTCATGATAGAAAACTATCATGATAGAAAACTATCGTGATAGAAAATTATCATGATAAAAAACTATCGTGATAGAAAACTATCATGATAGAAAACTATCATGATAATTTTCTATCACGATAGTTTTCTATCATGATAGTTTTCTATCATGAGAGTTTTCTATCATGATAGTTTTCTATCATGATAGTTTTCTATCACGATAGTTTTCTTTCACGATAGTTTTCTATCATGATAGTTTTCTATCACGATAGTTTTCTATCATGATAGTTTTTAATCACGATAGTTTTCTATCATGATAGTTTTCTATCATGATAGTTTTCTGTCATGATAGTTTTCTATCATGATAGTTTCCTATCATGATAGTTTTCTATCATGAAAGTTTTCTATCATGATAGTTTTCTATCACGATAGTTTTTTATCATGATAGTTTTCTATCATGATAGTTTTCTATCATGATAGTTTTCTATCATGATAGTTTTCTATCACGATAGTTTTCTATCATGATAGTTTTCTATCATGATAGTTTTCTATCATGATAGTTTTCTATCATGATAGTTTTCTATCATGATAGTTTTCTATCACGATAGTTTTCTATCATGATAGTTTTCTATCACGATAGTTTTCTATCATGATAGTTTTCTATCATGATAGTTTTCTATTAGTTTTCTATCATGAGAGTTTTCTATCATGATAGTTTTCTATCTGCATATATCTGCGTATCCAACCGCTTATCTACGTAGAACTTTGTATAAATATGCGTAAGCCTGCGTATACCTGCGTAAACCCACGTAGACCTGCGTATATCTACGCAGATCTAAGTATGTTTGCGTAGATCTGCGCATATTTGCGTAATTTGGTGTATATCTGCGTAGATCTGCGTAGATCTGCGTAAATCTGCGTTTATCTGCGTAGACCTGCGTATACCTGCGTATAGCAGCGTAGATCTGCGTATATCTGCGAAGTTTTCTATCACGATAGTGTTCTATCATGATAGTTTTCTATCATGATAGTTTTATATCATGATAGTTTTCCATCATTATAGTTTTCTATCATGCAACATGCAACATATAACATGCAACATGCATGATAGTTTTCTAGTATATCTGCGTATATGTGCACAGATCTGCGTATATCTGCGTGTCCAACCGCTTATCTGCTATCCTGCGTATACCTGCATATAGACTAGCTAGACTGCGTATAGCTGCGTATATTTACGTACATTTGCGAATATTTGCCTAGATCTGCGTATGCGTTAATTGGCGTATATCTGCGTACATCTGCGTAGATCTGCGTATTACTGCGTAGCCTGGCAGTAATCTGCGTACATCTGCGTCGACCTGCGTATATCTGCGTATGTCTGCGTTGATTTGCGTAGATCTGCGTGTATCTGTTTGGCGTATATCTGCGTACATCTGCGTATATCTACATAGACCAGCGTATATCTGCGTATGTCCTGCGTATACCCGCGGTTATATGCGTAGATCTGCGTATATCTGCTTAGACCTGCGTAAACTTGCGTATATCAGCGTAGATATACGTATATCTGTGAAGCTTTCTATCACGATAGTTTTCTATCATGATAGTTTTCTATCATGATAGTTTTCTATCACGATAGTTTTCTATCATGATAGTTTTCTATCATGATAGTTTTCTATCATGATAGTTTTCTATCGCGATAGTTTTCTATCATGATAGTTTTCTATCACGATAGTTTTCTATCATGATAGTTTTCTATCATGATAGTTTTCTATCATGATAGTTTTCTATTCTGATAGTTTTCTATCATGATAGTTTTCTATCATGATAGTTTTCTATCATGATAGTTTTCTATCGCGATAGTTTTCTATCGTGATAGTTTTCTATCATGATAGTTTTCTATCATGATAGTTTTCTATCATGATAGTTTTCTATCATGATAGTTTTCTATCATGATAGTTTTCTATCATGATAGTTTTCTATCATGATAGTTTTCTATCATGATAGTTTTCTATCATGATAGTTTTCTATCACGATAGTTTTCTATCATGTAAGTTTTCTATCACGATAGTTTTCTATCATGATAGTTTTCTATCATGATAGTTTTCTATCACGATAGTTTTCTATCATGATAGTTTTCTATCATGATAGTTTTCTATCACGATAGTTTTCTATCATGATAGTTTTCTATCATTATAGTTTTCTATCATGATAGTTTTCTATCGCGATAGTTTTCTATCATGATAGTTTTCTATCATGATAGTTTTCTATCACGATAGTTTTCTATCATGATAGTTTTCTATCACGATAGTTTTCTATCATGATAGTTTTCTATCACGATAGTTTTCTATCATGATAGTTTTCTATCACGATAGTTTTCTATCATGATATTTTTCTATCATGATAGTTTTCTATCATGATAGTTTTCTATCATGATAGTTTTCTATCATGATAATTTTCTATCACGATAGTTTTCTATCATTATAGTTTTATATCATGAGAGTTTTCTATCATGATAGTTTTCTATCATGATAGTTTTCTATCACGATAGTTTTCTATCATGATAGTTTTCTATCACGATAGTTTTCTATCAGGAAAGTTTTCTATCATGATAGTTTTCTATCACGATAGTTTTCTATCATGATAGTTTTCTATCACGATAGTTTTCTATCATGATAGTTTTCTATCATGATAGTTTTCTATCATGATAGTTTTCTATGACGATAGTTTTCTATCATGATAGTTTTCTATCATGATAGTTTTCTACACAATAGTTTTCTATCATGATAGTTTTCTATCACGATAGTTTTCTATCATGATAGTTTTCTATCATGAGAGTTTTCTATCATGATAGTTTTCTATCTGCATATATCTGCGTATCCAACCGCTTATCTACGTAGAACTTTTATATAAATATGCGTAAGCCTGCGTATACCTGCGTAAACCAGCGTAGACCTGCGTATATCTACGCAGATCTAAGTATATTTGCGTAGATCTGCGCATATTTGCGTAATTTGGCGTATATCTGCGTACATCTGCGTAGATCTGCGTAGATCTGCGTAAATCTGCGTTTATCTGCGTAGACCTGCGTATACCTGCGTATAGCAGCGTAGATCTGCGTATATCTGCGAAGCTTTCTATCACGATAGTGTTCTATCATGATAGTTTTCTATCATGATAGTTTTATATCATGATAGTTTTCCATCATTATAGTTTTCTATCATGCAACATGCAACATATAACATGCAACATGCATGATAGTTTTCTAGTATATCTGCGTATATGTGCACAGATCTGCGTATATCTGCGTGTCCAACCGCTTATCTGCTATCCTGCGTATACCTGCATATAGACTAGCTAGACTGCGTGTAGCTGCGTATATTTACGTAGATTTGCGAATATTTGCCTAGATCTGCGTATGAGTTAATTGGCGTATATCTGCGTACATCTGCGTAGATTTGCGTATTACTGCGTAGCCTGGCAGTAATCTGCGTACATCTACGTCGACCTGCGTATATCTGCGTATGTCTGCGTTGATTTGCGTAGATCTGCGTGTATCTGTTTGGCGTATATCTGCGTACATCTGCGTATATCTACATAGACCAGCGTATATCTGCGTATGTCCTGCGTATACCCGCGGTTATATGCGTAGATCTGCGTATATCTGCTTAGACCTGCGTAAACTTGCGTATATCAGCGTAGATATGCGTATATCTGTGAAGCTTTCTATCACGATAGTTTTCTATCATGATAGTTTTCTATCATGATAGTTTTCTATCACGATAGTTTTCTATTATGATAGTTTTCTATCATGATAGTTTTCTATCATGATAGTTTTCTATCGCAATAGTTTTCTATCGCGATAGTTTTCCATCATGATAGTTTTCTATCATGATAGTTTTCTATCATGATAGTTTTCTATCATGATAGTTTTCTATCATGATAGTTTTCTATTCTGATAGTTTTCTATCATGATAGTTTTCTATCATGATAGTTTTCTATCATGATAGTTTTCTATCGCGATAGTTTTCTATCATGATAGTTTTCTATCATGATAGTTTTCTATCATGATAGTTTTCTATCATGATAGTTTTCTATCATGATAGTTTTCTATCATGATAGTTTTCTATCATGATAGTTTTCTATCATGATAGTTTTCTATCATGATAGTTTTCTATCACGATAGTTTTCTATCATGTAAGTTTTCTATCACGATAGTTTTCTATCATGATAGTTTTCTATCATGATAGTTTTCAATCATGATAGTTTTCTATCATGATAGTTTTCTATCACGATAGTTTTCTATCATGATAGTTTTCTATCATGATAGTTTTCTATCATGATAGTTTTCTATCATGATAGTTTTCTATCGCGATAGTTTTCTATCATGATAGTTTTCTATCATGATAGTTTTCTATCATGATAGTTTTCTATCATGATAGTTTTCTATCATGATAGTTTTCTATCATGATAGTTTTTTTTTCTGTCATGATAGTTTTCTATCATGATAGTTTTCTATCATGATAGTTTTCTATCATGATAGTTCTCTATCATGATAGTTTTCTATCATGATAGTTTTCTATCACGATAGTTTTTTATCATGATAGTTTTCTATCATGATAGTTTTCTATCATGATAGTTTTCTATCATGATAGTTTTCTATCACGATAGTTTTCTATCATGATAGTTTTCTATCACGACAGTTTTCTATCATGATAGTTTTCTATCATGATAGTTTTCTATCATGATAGTTTTCTATCACGATAGTTTTCTATCATGATAGTTTTCTATCACGATAGTTTTCTATCATGATAGTTTTCTATCATGATAGTTTTCTATTAGTTTTCTATCATGAGAGTTTTCTATCATGATAGTTTTCTATCTGCATATATCTGCGTATCCAACCGCTTATCTACGTAGAACTTTGTATAAATATGCGTAAGCCTGCGTATACCTGCGTAAGCCCACGTAGACCTGCGTATATCTACGCAGATCTAAGTATGTTTGCGTAGATCTGCGCATATTTGCGTAATTTGGTGTATATCTGCATACATCTGCGTAGATCTGCGTAGATCTGCGTAAATCTGCGTTTATCTGCGTAGACCTGCGTATACCTGCGTATAGCAGCGTAGATCTGCGTATATCTGCGAAGCTTTCTATCACGATAGTGTTCTATCATGATAGTTTTCTATCATGATAGTTTTATATCATGATAGTTTTCCATCATTATAGTTTTCTATCATGCAACATGCAACATATAACATGCAACATGCATGATAGTTTTCTAGTATATCTGCGTATATGTGCACAGATCTGCGTATATCTGCGTGTCCAACCGCTTATCTGCTATCCTGCGTATACCTGCATATAGACTAGCTAGACTGCGTATAGTGCGTATATTTACGTACATTTGCGAATATTTGCCTAGATCTGCGTATGCGTTAATTGGCGTATATCTGCGTACATCTGCGTAGATCTGCGTATTACTGCGTAGCCTGGCAGTAATCTGCGTACATCTGCGTCGACCTACGTATATCTGCGTATGTCTGCGTTGATTTGCGTAGATCTGCGTGTATCTGTTTGGCGTATATCTGCGTACATCTGCGTATATCTACATAGACCAGCGTATATCTGCGTATGTCCTGCGTATACCCGCGGTTATATGCGTAGATCTGCGTATATCTGCTTAGACCTGCGTAAACTTGCGTATATCAGCGTAGATATGCGTATATCTGTGAAGCTTTCTATCACGATAGTTTTCTATCATGATAGTTTTCTATCATGATAGTTTTCTATCATGATAGTTCTCTATCATGATAGTTTTCTAGCATGATAGTTTTCTATCATGATAGTTTTCTATCATGTAAGTTTTCTATCACGATAGTTTTCTATCATGATTGTTTTCTATTATGATAGTTTTCTATCATGATAGTTTTCTATCATGATAGTTTTCTATCACGATAGTTTTCTATCATGAGAGTTTTCTATCATGATAGTTTTCTAACATGATAGTTTTCTATCACGATAGTTTTCTATCATGATAGTTTTCTATCATGATAGTTTTCTATCACGATAGTTTTCTATCATGATAGTTTTCTATCAGGATAGTTTTCTATCATGATAGTTTTCTATCACGATAGTTTTCTATCATGATAGTTTTCTATCGTGATAGTTTTCTATCACGATAGTTTTCTATCATGATAGTTTTCTATCATGATAGTTTTCTATCATGATAGTTTTCTATCATGATAGTTTTCTATCATGATAGTTTTCTATCATGATAGTTTTCTATCATGATAGTTTTCTATCACGATAGTTTTCTATCATGATAATTTTCTATCACGATAGTTTTCTATCATGATAGTTTTCTATCATGAGAGTTTTCTATCATGATAGTTTTCTATCATGAAAGTTTTCTATCACGATAGTTTTCTATCATCATAGTTTTCTATCATGATAGTTTTCTATCACGATAGTTTTCTATCATGATAGTTTTCTATCATGGTAGTTTTCTATCACGATAGTTTTCTATCATGATAGTTTACTGTCACGATAGTTTTCTATCATGAGAGTTTTCTATCATGATAGTTTTCTATCATGATAGTTTTCTATCACGATAGTTTTCTATCATGATAGTTTTCTATCATGATAGTTTTCTATCACGATAGTTTTCTTTCATGATAGTTTTCTATCACGATAGTTTTCTATCATGATAATTTTCTATCATGAGAGTTTTCTATCATGATGGTTTTCTATCATGATAGTTTTCTATCATGATAGTTTTCTATCACGATAGTTTTCTATCATGATAGTTTTCTATCATGATAGTTTTCTATCATGATAGTTTTCTATCATGATAGTTTTCTATCACGATAGTTTTCTATCATGAGAGTTTTCTATCATGATAGTTTTCTATCACGATAGTTTTCTATCATGATAGTTTTCTATCATGATAGTTTTCTATCATGATAGTTTTCTATCACGATAGTTTTCTATCATGATAGTTTTCTATCATGATAGTTTTCTATCACGATAGTTTTCTATCATGGTATTTTTCTATCACGATAGTTTTCTATCATGATAGTTTTCTATCATGTAAGTTTTCTATCATGATAGTTTTCTATCATGAAAGTTTTCTATGACGATAGTTTTCTATCATGATAGTTTTCTATCGTGATAGTTTTCTACACAATAGTTTTCTATCATGATAGTTTTCTATCACGATAGTTTTCTATCATGATAGTTTTCTATCATGAGAGTTTTCTATCATGATAGTTTTCTATCTGCATATATCTGCGTATCCAACCGCTTATCTACGTAGAACTTTGTATAAATATGCGTAAGCCTGCGTATACCTGCGTAAACCCACGTAGACCTGCGTATATCTACGCAGATCTAAGTATATTTGCGTAGATCTGCGCATATTTGCGTAATTTGGCGTATATCTGCGTACATCTGCGTAGATCTGCGTAGATCTGCGTAAATCTGCGTTTATCTGCGTAGACCTGCGTATACCTGCGTATAGCAGCGTAGATCTGCGTATATCTGCGAAGCTTTCTATCACGATAGTGTTCTATCATGATAGTTTTCTATCATGATAGTTTTATATCATGATAGTTTTCCATCATTATAGTTTTCTATCATGCAACATGCAACATATAACATGCAACATGCATGATAGTTTTCTAGTATATCTGCGTATATGTGCACAGATCTGCGTATATCTGCGTGTCCAACCGCTTATCTGCTATCCTGCGTATACCTGCATATAGACTAGCTAGACTGCGTATAGCTGCGTATATTTACGTAGATTTGCGAATATTTGCCTAGATCTGCGTATGCGTTAATTGGCGTATATCTGCGTACATCTGCGTAGATTTGCGTATTACTGCGTAGCCTGGCAGTAATCTGCGTACATCTACGTCGACCTGCGTATATCTGCGTATGTCTGCGTTGATTTGCGTAGATCTGCGTGTATCTGTTTGGCGTATATCTGCGTACATCTGCGTATATCTACATAGACCAGCGTATATCTGCGTATGTCCTGCGTATACCCGCGGTTATATGCGTAGATCTGCGTATATCTGCTTAGACCTGCGTAAACTTGCGTATATCAGCGTAGATATGCGTATATCTGTGAAGCTTTCTATCACGATAGTTTTCTATCATGATAGTTTTCTATCATGATAGTTTTCTATCACGATAGTTTTCTATCATGATAGTTTTCTATCATGATAGTTTTCTATCATGATAGTTTTCTATCGCAATAGTTTTCTATCGCGATAGTTTTCTATCATGATAGTTTTCTATCATGATAGTTTTCTATCATGATAGTTTTCTATCATGATAGTTTTCTATCATGATAGTTTTCTATCATGATAGTTTTCTATTCTGATAGTTTTCTATCATGATAGTTTTCTATCATGATAGTTTTCTATCATGATAGTTTTCTATCATGATAGTTTTCTATCGCGATAGTTTTCTATCATGATAGTTTTCTATCATGATAGTTTTCTATCATGATAGTTTTCTATCATGATAGTTTTCTATCATGATAGTTTTCTATCATGATAGTTTTCTATCATGATAGTTTTCTATCATGATAGTTTTCTATCATGATAGTTTTCTATCACGATAGTTTTCTATTATGTAAGTTTTCTATCACGATAGTTTTCTACCATGATAGTTTTCTATCATGATAGTTTTCTATCATGATAGTTTTCTATCATGATAGTTTTCTATCACGATAGTTTTCTATCATGATAGTTTTCTATCATGATAGTTTTCTATCATGATAGTTTTCTATCATGATAGTTTTCTATCGCGATAGTTTTCTATAATGATAGTTTTCTATCATGATAGTTTTCTATCATGATAGTTTTCTATCATGATAGTTTTCTATCATGATAGTTTTCTATCATCATAGTTTTCTATCACGATAGTTTTCTATCATGATAGTTTTCTATCATGATAGTTTTCTATTTTGATAGTTTTCTATCACGATAGGTTTCTATCATGATAGTTTTCTATCACGATAGTTTTCTATCATGATAGTTTTCTATCACGATAGTTTTATATCATGATAGTTTTCTATCACGATAGTTTTCTATCATGATAGTTTTCTATCATGATAGTTTTCTATCATGATAGTTTTCTATCATGATAGTTTTCTATCATGATAGTTTTCTATCATGATAGTTTTCTATCATGATAGTTTTCTATCACGATAGTTTTCTATCATGATAATTTTCTATCACGATAGTTTTCTATCATGATAGTTTTCTATCATGAGAGTTTTCTATCATGATAGTTTTCTATCATGATAGTTTTCTATCACGATAGTTTTCTATCATGATAGTTTTCTATCATGATAGTTTTCTATCATGATAGAAAACTATCATGATAGAAAACTCTCATGATAGAAAACTATCATGATAGAAAACTATCGTGATAGAAAATTATCATGATAGAAAACTATCATGATAGAAAACTATCATGATAGAAAACTATCATGATAGAAAACTATCATGATAGAAAACTATCATGATAGAAAACTATCACGATAGAAAACTATCGCGATAGAAAACTATCATGATAGAAAACTATCATGATAGAAAACTATCATGATAGAAAACTATCAGAATAGAAAACTATCATGATAGAAAACTATCATGATAGAAAACTATCATGATAGAAAACTATCGTGATAGAAAACTATCATGATAGAAAACTATCATGATAGAAAACTATCATGATAAAAAACTATCGTGATAGAAAACTATCATGATAGAAAACTTTCATGATAGAAAACTATCATGATAGGAAACTATCATGATAGAAAACTATCATGATAGAAAACTATCGTGATAGAAAACTATCATGATAGAAAACTATCATGATAGAAAACTATCATGATAAAAAACTATCGTGATAGAAAACTATCATGATAGAAAACTTTCATGATAGAAAACTATCATGATAGGAAACTATCATGATAGAAAACTATCATGATAGGAAACTATCATGATAAAAAACTATCATGATAGAAAACTATCATGATAGAAAACTATCATGATAAAAAACTATCGTGATAGAAAACTATCATGATAGAAAACTTTCATGATAGAAAACTTTCATGATAGAAAACTATCATGATAGAAAACTATCATGATAGAAAACTATCATTATAGAAAACTATCGCGATAGAAAACTATCATGATAGAAAACTATCATGATAGAAAACTATCGTGATAGAAAACTATCATGATAGAAAACTATCATGATAGAAAACTATCATGATAGAAAACTATCATGATAGAAAACTATCATGATAAAAAACTATCGTGATAGAAAACTATCATGATAGAAAACTTTCATGATAGAAAACTATCATGATAGGAAACTATCATGATAGAAAACTATCATGATAGAAAACTATCATGATAGAAAACTATCATGATAGAAAACTATCAGAATAGAAAACTATCATGATAGAAAACTATCATGATAGAAAACTATCATGATAGAAAACTATCGTGATAGAAAACTATCATGATAGAAAACTATCATGATAGAAAACTATCATGATAGAAAACTCTCATGATAGAAAACTATCATGATAGAAAACTATCGTGATAGAAAATTATCATGATAGAAAACTATCATGATAGAAAACTATCATGATAGAAAACTATCATGATAGAAAACTATCATGATAGAAAACTATCATGATAGAAAACTATCACGATAGAAAACTATCGCGATAGAAAACTATCATGATAGAAAACTATCATGATAGAAAACTATCATGATAGAAAACTATCAGAATAGAAAACTATCATGATAGAAAACTATCATGATAGAAAACTATCATGATAGAAAACTATCGTGATAGAAAACTATCATGATAGAAAACTATCGCGATAGAAAACTATCATGATAGAAAACTATCATGATAGAAAACTATCATGATAGAAAACTATCATGATAGAAAACTATCATGATAAAAAACTATCGTGATAGAAAACTATCATGATAGAAAACTTTCATGATAGAAAACTATCATGATAGGAAACTATCATGATAGAAAACTATCATGATAGGAAACTATCATGATAAAAAACTATCATGATAGAAAACTATCATGATAGAAAACTATCATGATAAAAAACTATCGTGATAGAAAACTATCATGATAGAAAACTTTCATGATAGAAAACTTTCATGATAGAAAACTATCATGATAGAAAACTATCATGATAGAAAACTATCATTATAGAAAACTATCGCGATAGAAAACTATCATGATAGAAAACTATCATGATAGAAAACTATCGTGATAGAAAACTATCATGATAGAAAACTATCATGATAGAAAACTATCATGATAGAAAACTATCATGATAGAAAACTATCATGATAAAAAACTATCGTGATAGAAAACTATCATGATAGAAAACTTTCATGATAGAAAACTATCATGATAGGAAACTATCATGATAGAAAACTATCATGATAGAAAACTATCATGATAGAAAACTATCATGATAGAAAACTATCAGAATAGAAAACTATCATGATAGAAAACTATCATGATAGAAAACTATCATGATAGAAAACTATCGTGATAGAAAACTATCATGATAGAAAACTATCATGATAGAAAACTATCATGATAGAAAACTCTCATGATAGAAAACTATCATGATAGAAAACTATCGTGATAGAAAATTATCATGATAGAAAACTATCATGATAGAAAACTATCATGATAGAAAACTATCATGATAGAAAACTATCATGATAGAAAACTATCATGATAGAAAACTATCACGATAGAAAACTATCGCGATAGAAAACTATCATGATAGAAAACTATCATGATAGAAAACTATCATGATAGAAAACTATCAGAATAGAAAACTATCATGATAGAAAACTATCATGATAGAAAACTATCATGATAGAAAACTATCGTGATAGAAAACTATCATGATAGAAAACTATCGCGATAGAAAACTATCATGATAGAAAACTATCATGATAGAAAACTATCATGATAGAAAACTATCGTGATAGAAAACTATCATGATAGAAAACTATCATGATAGAAAACTATCGTGATAGAAAGCTTCACAGATATACGTATATCTACGCTGATATACGCAAGTTTACGCAGGTCTAAGCAGATATACGCAGATCTACGCATATAACCGCGGGTATACGCAGGACATACGCAGATATACGCTGGTCTATGTAGATATACGCAGATGTACGCAGATATACGCCAAACAGATACACGCAGATCTACGCAAATCAACGCAGACATACGCAGATATACGCAGGTCGACGCAGATGTACGCAGATTACTGCCAGGCTACGCAGTAATACGCAGATCTACGCAGATGTACGCAGATATACGCCAATTAACGCATACGCAGATCTAGGCAAATATTCGCAAATGTACGTAAATATACGCAGCTATACGCAGTCTAGCTAGTCTATATGCAGGTATACGCAGGATAGCAGATAAGCGGTTGGACACGCAGATATACGCAGATCTGTGCACATATACGCAGATATACTAGAAAACTATCATGCATGTTGCATGTTATATGTTGCATGTTGCATGATAGAAAACTATAATGATGGAAAACTATCATGATATAAAACTATCATGATAGAAAACTATCATGATAGAACACTATCGTGATAGAAAACTTCGCAGATATACGCAGATCTACGCTGCTATACGCAGGTATACGCAGGTCTACGCAGATAAACGCAGATTTACGCAGATCTACGCAGATCTACGCAGATGTACGCAGATATACACCAAATTACGCAAATATGCGCAGATCTACGCAAACATACTTAGATCTGCGTAGATATACGCAGGTCTACGTGGGTTTACGCAGGTATACGCAGGCTTACGCATATTTATACAAAGTTCTACGTAGATAAGCGGTTGGATACGCAGATATATGCAGATAGAAAACTATCATGATAGAAAACTCTCATGATAGAAAACTAATAGAAAACTATCATGATAGAAAACTATCATGATAGAAAACTATCGTGATAGAAAACTATCATGATAGAAAACTATCGTGATAGAAAACTATCATGATAGAAAACTATCATGATAGAAAACTATCATGATAGAAAACTATCATGATAGAAAACTATCATGATAGAAAACTATCATGATAGAAAACTATCATGATAGAAAACTATCATGATAGAAAACTATCATGATAGAAAACTATCATGATAAAAAACTATCGTGATAGAAAACTATCATGATAGAAAACTTTCATGATAGAAAACTATCATGATAGGAAACTATCATGATAGAAAACTATCATGACAGAAAACTATCATGATAGAAAACTATCATGATAGAAAACTATCGTGATTAAAAACTATCATGATAGAAAACTATCGTGATAGAAAACTATCATGATAGAAAACTATCGTGAAAGAAAACTATCGTGATAGAAAACTATCATGATAGAAAACTATCATGATAGAAAACTCTCATGATAGAAAACTATCATGATAGAAAACTATCGTGATAGAAAATTATCATGATAAAAAACTATCGTGATAGAAAACTATCATGATAGAAAACTATCATGATAGAAAACTATCATGATAGAAAACTATCATGATAGAAAACTATCATGATAGAAAACTATCATGATAGAAAACTATCGCGATAGAAAACTATCATGATAGAAAACTATCGTGATAGAAAACTATCATGATAGAAAACTATCGTGATAGAAAACTATCATGATAGAAAACTATCGTGATAGAAAACTATCAAAATAGAAAACTATCATGATAGAAAACTATCATGATAGAAAACTATCGTGATAGAAAACTATCATGATAGAAAACTATCATGATAGAAAACTATCATGATAGAAAACTATCATGATAGAAAACTATCATGATAGAAAACTATCATGATAGAAAACTATCGCGATAGAAAACTATCATGATAGAAAACTATCATGATAGAAAACTATCATGATAGAAAACTATCATGATAGAAAACTATCGTGATAGAAAACTATCATGATAGAAAACTATCATGATAGAAAACTATCATGATAGAAAACTATCATGATAGAAAACTATCATGATAGAAAACTATCATGATAGAAAACTATCATGATAGAAAACTATCATGATAGAAAACTATCGCGATAGAAAACTATCATGATAGAAAACTATCATGATAGAAAACTATCATGATAGAAAACTATCAGAATAGAAAACTATCATGATAGAAAACTATCATGATAGAAAACTATCATGATAGAAAACTATCATGATAGAAAACTATCATGATAGAAAACTATCGCGATAGAAAACTATCGCGATAGAAAACTATCATGATAGAAAACTATCATGATAGAAAACTATCATGATAGAAAACTATCGCGATAGAAAACTATCGCGATAGAAAACTATCATGATAGAAAACTATCATGATAGAAAACTATCATGATAGAAAACTATCGTGATAGAAAACTATCATGATAGAAAACTATCGTGATAGAAAGCTTCCCAGATATACGCATATCTACGCTGATATACGCAAGTTTACGCAGGTCTAAGCAGATATACGCAGATCTACGTATATAACCGCGGGTATACGCAGGACATACGCAGATATACGCTGGTCTATGTAGATATACGCAGATGTACGCAGATATATGCCAAACAGATACACACAGATCTACGCAAATCATACAGACATACGCAGATATACGCAGGTCGACGCAGATGCACGCAGAGCTTTGCTGATGTACGCAGATTACTGCCAGGCTACGCAGTAATACGCAGATCTACGCAGATGTACGCAGATATACGCCAATTAACGCATACGCAGATCTAGGCAAATATTCGCAAATCTACGTAAATATACGCAGCTATACGCAGTCTAATATACGCAGTCTACGTGGGTATATGTAGGTATTCGCAGGATAGCAGATAAGCGGTTGGACACGCAGATATACGCAGATCTGTGCACATATACGCAGATATACTAGAAAACTATCATGCATGTTGCATGTTATATGTTGCATGTTGCATGATAGAAAACTATAATGATGGAAAACTATCATGATATAAAACTATCATGATAGAAAACTATCATGATAGAACACTATCGTGATAGAAAGCTTCGCAGATATACGCAGATCTACGCTGCTATACGCAGGTATACGCAGGTCTACGCAGATAAACGCAGATCTACGCAGATCTACGCAGATCTACGCAGATGTACGCTGATATACGCCAAATTACGCAAATATGCGCAGACCTACGCAAATATACTTAGATCTGCGTAGATATACGCAGGTCTACGTGGGTTAACGCAGGTATACGCAGGCTTACGCATATTTATACAAAGTTCTACGTAGATAAGCGGTTGGATACGCAGATATACGCAGATAGAAAACTATCATGATAGAAAACTCTCATGATAGAAATCTGATAGAAAACTATTGTGATAGAAAACTATCATGATCGAAAACTATCATGATAGAAAACTATCGTGATAGAAAACTATCATGATAGGAAACTATCGTGATAGAAAACTATCATGATAGAAAACTATCATGATAGAAAACTATCATGATAGAAAACTATCATGATAGAAAACTTTCATGATAGAAAACTATCATGATAGAAAACTATCGTGATAGAAAACTATAGTGATAGAAAAATACCATGATAGAAAACTATCATGATAGAAGACTATCATGATAGAAAACTATCATGATAGAAAACTATCATGATAGAAAACTATCATGATAGAAAACTATCATGATAGAAAACTATCATGATAGAAAACTATCATGATAGAAAACTATCACGATAGAAAACTATCGCGATAGAAAACTATCATGATAGAAAACTATCATGATAGAAAACTATCATGATAGAAAACTATCAGAATAGAAAACTATCATGATAGAAAACTATCATGATAGAAAACTATCATGATAGAAAACTATCGTGATAGAAAACTATCATGATAGAAAACTATCGCGATAGAAAACTATCATGATAGAAAACTATCATGATAGAAAACTATCATGATAGAAAACTATCGTGATAGAAAACTATCATGATAGAAAACTATCATGATAGAAAACTATCGTGATAGAAAGCTTCACAGATATACGTATATCTACGCTGATATACGCAAGTTTACGCAGGTCTAAGCAGATATACGCAGATCTACGCATATAACCGCGGGTATACGCAGGACATACGCAGATATACGCTGGTCTATGTAGATATACGCAGATGTACGCAGATATACGCCAAACAGATACACGCAGATCTACGCAAATCAACGCAGACATACGCAGATATACGCAGGTCGACGCAGATGTACGCAGATTACTGCCAGGCTACGCAGTAATACGCAGATCTACGCAGATGTACGCAGATATACGCCAATTAACGCATACGCAGATCTAGGCAAATATTCGCAAATGTACGTAAATATACGCAGCTATACGCAGTCTAGCTAGTCTATATGCAGGTATACGCAGGATAGCAGATAAGCGGTTGGACACGCAGATATACGCAGATCTGTGCACATATACGCAGATATACTAGAAAACTATCATGCATGTTGCATGTTATATGTTGCATGTTGCATGATAGAAAACTATAATGATGGAAAACTATCATGATATAAAACTATCATGATAGAAAACTATCATGATAGAACACTATCGTGATAGAAAACTTCGCAGATATACGCAGATCTACGCTGCTATACGCAGGTATACGCAGGTCTACGCAGATAAACGCAGATTTACGCAGATCTACGCAGATCTACGCAGATGTACGCAGATATACACCAAATTACGCAAATATGCGCAGATCTACGCAAACATACTTAGATCTGCGTAGATATACGCAGGTCTACGTGGGTTTACGCAGGTATACGCAGGCTTACGCATATTTATACAAAGTTCTACGTAGATAAGCGGTTGGATACGCAGATATATGCAGATAGAAAACTATCATGATAGAAAACTCTCATGATAGAAAACTAATAGAAAACTATCATGATAGAAAACTATCATGATAGAAAACTATCGTGATAGAAAACTATCATGATAGAAAACTATCGTGATAGAAAACTATCATGATAGAAAACTATCATGATAGAAAACTATCATGATAGAAAACTGTCGTGATAGAAAACTATCATGATAGAAAACTATCGTGAAAGAAAACTATCATGATAGAAAACTATCATGATAGAAAACTATCATGATAGAAAACTATCATGATAAAAAACTATCGTGATAGAAAACTATCATGATAGAAAACTATCATGATAGAAAACTATCATGATAGAAAACTGTCGTGATAGAAAACTATCATGATAGAAAACTATCGTGAAAGAAAACTATCATGATAGAAAACTATCATGATAGAAAACTATCATGATAGAAAACTATCATGATAAAAAACTATCGTGATAGAAAACTATCATGATAGAAAACTTTCATGATAGAAAACTATCATGATAGAAAACTATCATGATAGAAAACTATCATGACAGAAAACTATCATGATAGAAAACTATCATGATAGAAAACTATCGTGATTGAAAACTATCATGATAGAAAACTATCGTGATAGAAAACTATCATGATAGAAAACTATCGTGAAAGAAAACTATCGTGATAGAAAACTATCATGATAGAAAACTATCATGATAGAAAACTCTCATGATAGAAAACTATCATGATAGAAAACTATCGTGATAGAAAATTATCATGATAAAAAACTATCGTGATAGAAAACTATCATGATAGAAAACTATCATGATAGAAAACTATCATGATAGAAAACTATCATGATAGAAAACTATCATGATAGAAAACTATCATGATAGAAAACTATCGCGATAGAAAACTATCATGATAGAAAACTATCGTGATAGAATACTATCATGATAGAAAACTATCGTGATAGAAAACTATCATGATAGAAACCTATCGTGATAGAAAACTATCAAAATAGAAAACTATCATGATAGATAACTATCATGATAGAAAACTATCGTGATAGAAAACTATCATGATAGAAAACTATCATGATAGAAAACTATCATGATAGAAAACTATCATGATAGAAAACTATCATGATAGAAAACTATCGCGATAGAAAACTATCATGATAGAAAACTATCATGATAGAAAACTATCATGATAGAAAACTATCATGATAGAAAACTATCGTGATAGAAAACTATCATGATAGAAAACTATCATGATAGAAAACTATCATGATAGAAAACTATCATGATAGAAAACTATCATGATAGAAAACTATCATGATAGAAAACTATCATGATAGAAAACTATCATGATAGAAAACTATCGCGATAGAAAACTATCATGATAGAAAACTATCATGATAGAAAACTATCATGATAGAAAACTATCAGAATAGAAAACTATCATGATAGAAAACTATCATGATAGAAAACTATCATGATAGAAAACTATCATGATAGAAAACTATCATGATAGAAAACTATCGCGATAGAAAACTATCGCGATAGAAAACTATCATGATAGAAAACTATCATGATAGAAAACTATCATGATAGAAAACTATCGTGATAGAAAACTATCATGATAGAAAACTATCGTGATAGAAAGCTTCCCAGATATACGCATATCTACGCTGATATACGCAAGTTTACGCAGGTCTAAGCAGATATACGCAGATCTACGTATATAACCGCGGGTATACGCAGGACATACGCAGATATACGCTGGTCTATGTAGATATACGCAGATGTACGCAGATATATGCCAAACAGATACACGCAGATCTACGCAAATCATACAGACATACGCAGATATACGCAGGTCGACGCAGATGTACGCAGAGCTTCGCTGATGTACGCAGATTACTGCCAGGCTACGCAGTAATACGCAGATCTACGCAGATGTACGCAGATATACGCCAATTAACGCATACGCAGATCTAGGCAAATATTCGCAAATCTACGTAAATATACGCAGCTATACGCAGTCTAATATACGCAGTCTACGTGGGTATATGTAGGTATTCGCAGGATAGCAGATAAGCGTTTGGACACGCAGATATACGCAGATCTGTGCACATATACGCAGATATACTAGAAAACTATAATGCATGTTGCATGTTATATGTTGCATGTTGCATGATAGAAAACTATAATGATGGAAAACTATCATGATATAAAACTATCATGATAGAAAACTATCATGATAGAACACTATCGTGATAGAAAGCTTCGCAGATATACGCAGATCTACGCTGCTATACGCAGGTATACGCAGGTCTACGCAGATAAACGCAGATCTACGCAGATCTACGCAGATCTACGCAGATGTACGCTGATATACGCCAAATTACGCAAATATGCGCAGACCTACGCAAATATACTTAGATCTGCGTAGATATACGCAGGTCTACGAGGGTTTACGCAGGTATACGCAGGCTTACGCATATTTATACAAAGTTCTACGTAGATAAGCGGTTGGATACGCAGATATATGCAGATAGAAAACTATCATGATAGAAAATTATCATGATAGAAAACTATCGTGATAGAAAACTATCGTGATAGAAAAATACCATGATAGAAAACTATCATGATAGAAAACTATCATGATAGAAAACTATCATGATAGAAAACTATCGTGATAGAAAACTATCATGATAGAAAACTATCATGATAGAAAACCATCATGATAGAAAACTCTCATGATAGAAAATTATCATGATAGAAAACTATCGTGATAGAAAACTATCATGATAGAAAACTATCATGATAGAAAACTATCATAATAGAAAACTATCGCGATAGAAAACTATCGCGATAGAAAACTATCATGATAGAAAACTATCATGATAGAAAACTATCATGATAGAAAACTATCGTGATAGAAAACTATCATGATAGAAAACTATCATGATAGAAAACTATCATGATAGAAAACTATCGTGATAGAAAACTTACATGATAGAAAACTATCGTGATAGAAAACTATCATGATAGAAAACTATCATGATAGAAAACTATCATGATAGAAAACTATCATGATAGAAAACTATCATGATAGAAAACTATCATGATAGAAAACTATCATGATAGAAAACTATCATGATAGAAAACTATCATGATAGAAAACTATCATGATAGAAAACTATCATGATAGAAAACTATCGCGATAGAAAACTATCATGATAGAAAACTATCATGATAGAAAACTATCATGATAGAAAACTATCATGATAGAAAACTATCATGATAGAAAACTATCATGATAGAAAACTATCATGATAGAAAACTATCGCGATAGAAAACTATCATGATAGAAAACTATCATGATAGAAAACTATCATGATAGAAAACTATCAGAATAGAAAACTATCATGATAGAAAACTATCATGATAGAAAACTATCATGATAGAAAACTATCATGACAGAAAACTATCATGATAGAAAACTATCATGATAGAAAACTGTCGTGATAGAAAACTATCATGATAGAAAACTATCGTGATAGAAAACTATCATGATAGAAAACTATCATGAAAGAAAACTATCATGATAGAAAACTATCATGATAAAAAACTATCGTGATAGAAAACTATCATGATAGAAAACTATCATGATAGAGAACTATCATGATAGAAAACTATCATGATAGAAAACTATCATGATAGAAAACTATCATGATAGAAAACTATCATGACAGAAAACTTTCATGATAGAAAACTATCATGATAGAAAACTATCGTGATGGAAAACTATCATGATAGAAAACTATCGTGATAGAAAACTATCGTGATAGAAAACTATCGTGATAGAAAACTATCGTGATAGAAAACTATCATGATAGAAAACTATCATGATAGAAAACTAACGCGATAGAAAACTATCATGATAGAAAACTATCATGATAGAAAACTATCATGATAGAAAACTATCAGAATAGAAAACTATCATGATAGAAAACTATCATGATAGAAAACTATCATGATAGAAAACTATCGTGATAGAAAACTATAATGATAGAAAACTATCGTGATAGAAAATTATCATGATAGAAAACTATCATGATAGAAAACTATCATGATAGAAAACTATCATGATAGAAAACTATCATGATAGAAAACTATCGTGATAGAAAACTATCATGATAGAAAACTATCATGATAGAAAACTATCATGATAGAAAACTATCATGATAGAAAACTATCATGATAGAAAACTATCGTGATAGAAAACTATCATGATAGAAAACTATCATGATAGAAAACTATCATGATAGAAAACTATCATGATAGAAAACTATCATGATAGGAAACTATCATGATAGAAAACTATCGTGATAGAAAACTATCATGATAGAAAACTATCGTGATAGAAAACTATAATGATAGAAAACTATCGTGATAGAAAACTATCATGATAGAAACCTATCGTGATAGAAAACTATCATAATAGAAAACTATCATGATAGAAAACTATCATGATAGAAAACTATCGTGATAGAAAACTATCATGATAGAAAACTATCATGATAGAAAACTATCATGATAGAAAACTATCATGATAGAAAACTATCATGATAGAAAACTATCGCGATAGAAAACTATCATGATAGAAAACTATCATGATAGAAAACTATCATGATAGAAAACTATCGTGATAGAAAACTATCATGATAGAAAACTATCATGATAGAAAACTATCGTGATAGAAAACTATCATGATAGAAAACTATCATGATAGAAAACTATCATGATAGAAAACTATCATGATAGAAAACTATCGTGATAGAAAACTTACATGATAGAAAACTATCGTGATAGAAAACTATCATGATAGAAAACTATCATGATAGAAAACTATCATGATAGAAAACTATCATGATAGAAAACTATCATGATAGAAAACTATCATGATAGAAAACTATCATGATAGAAAACTATCATGATAGAAAACTATCATGATAGAAAACTATCGCGATAGAAAACTATCATGATAGAAAACTATCATGATAGAAAACTATCATGATAGAAAACTATCAGAATAGAAAACTATCATGATAGGAAACTATCATGATAGAAAACTATCATTATAGAAAACTATCATGATAGAAAACTATCGCGATAGAAAACTATCATGATAGAAAACTATCATGATAGAAAACTATCATGATAGAAAACTATCGTGATAGAAAACTATCATGATAGAAAACTATCATGATAGAAAACTATCGTGATAGAAAGCTTCACAGATATACGTATATCTACGCTGATATACGCAAGTTTACGCAGGTCTAAGCAGATATACGCAGATGTACGCATATAACCACGGGTATACGCAGGACATACGGAGATATACGCTGGTCTATGTAGATATACGCAGATGTACGCAGATATACGCCAAACAGATACACGCAGATCTACGCAAATCAACGCAGACATTCGCAGATATACGCAGGTCAACGCAGATGTACGCAGATTACTGCCAGGCTACGCAGTAATACGCAGATCTACGCAGATGTACGCAGATATACGCCAATTAACGCATACGCAGATCTAGGCAAATATTCGCAAATGTACGTAAATATACGCAGCTATACGCAGTCTAGCTAGTCTATATGCAGGTATACGCAGGATAGCAGATAAGCGGTTGGACACGCAGATATACGCAGATCTGTGCACATATACGCAGATATACTAGAAAACTATCATGCATGTTGCATGTTATATGTTGCATGATAGAAAACTATAATGATGGAAAACTATCATGATATAAAACTATCATGATAGAAAACTATCATGATAGAACACTATCGTGATAGAAAGCTTCGCAGATATACGCAGATCTACGCTGCTATACGCAGGTATACGCAGGTCTACGCAGATAAACGCAGATTTACGCAGATCTACGCAGATCTACGCAGATGTACGCAGATATACGCCAAATTACGCAAATATAAGCAGATCTACGCAAATATACTTAGATCTGCGTAGATATACGCAGGTCTACGTGGGTTTACGCAGGTATACGCAGGCTTACGCATATTTATACAAAGTTCTACGTAGATAAGCGGTTGGATACGCAGATATATGCAGATAGAAAACTATCATGATAGAAAACTCTCATGATAGAAAACTGATAGAAAACTATCATGATAGAAAACTATCATGATAGAAAACTATCATGATAGAAAACTATCATGATAGAAAACTATCGTGATAGAAAACTATCATGATAGAAAACTATCGTGATAGAAAACTATCATGATATAAAACTATCATGATAGAAAACTATCATGATAGAAAACTATCATGATAAAAAACTATCATGATAGAAAACTGTCGTGGTAGAAAACTATCATGATAGAAAACTATCGTGATAGAACACTATCATGATAGAAAACTATCATGATAGAAAACTATCATGATAGAAAACTATCATGATAGAAAACTATCATGATAGAAAACTATCGTGATAGAAAACTATCATGATAGAAAACTATCGTGATAGAAAACTATCATGATAGAAAACTATCCTTATAGAAAATTATCGTGATAGAAAACTATCATGATAGAAAACTATCATGATAGAAAACTCTCATGATAGAAAACTATAGTGATAGAAAACTATCAGGATAGAAAACTATCATGATAGAAAACTATCATGATAGAAAACTATCATGATAGAAAACTATAATGATAGAAAACTATCGTGATAGAAAATTATCATGATAGAAAACTATCGTGATAGAAAACTATCATGATAGAAAACTATAATGATAGAAAACTATCGTGATAGAAAATTATCATGATAGAAAACTATCGTGATAGAAAACTATCATGATAGAAAACTATCATGATAGAAAACTATCATGATAGAAAACTATCATGATAGAAAACTATCGTGATAGAAAACTATCATGATATAAAACTATCATGACAGAAAACTATCATGATAGAAAACTATCGTGATAGAAAACTTACATGATAGAAAACTATCGTGATAGAAAACTATCATGATAGAAAACTATCATGACAGAAAACTATCATGATAGAAAACTATCGTGATAGAAAACTTACATGATAGAAAACTATCGTGATAGAAAACTATCATGATAGAAAACTATCATGATAGAAAACTATCATGATAGAAAACTATCATGATAGAAAACTATCATGATAGAAATTTATCATGATAGAAAACTATCATGATAGAAAACTATCATGATAGAAAACTATCATGATAGAAAACTATCGCGATAGAAAACTATCATGATAGAAAACTATCATGATAGAAAACTATCATGATAGAAAACTATCATGATAGAAAACTATCGTGATAGAAAACTATCATGATAGAAAACTATCATGATAGAAAACTATCATGATAGAAAACTATCGTGATAGAAAACTATCATGATAGAAAACTATCGTGATAGAAAACTATCATGATAGAAAACTATCGTGATAGAAAACTATCATGATAGAAACCTATCGTGATAGAAAACTATCAAAATAGAAAACTATCATGATAGAAAACTATCATGATAGAAAACTATCGTGATAGAAAACTATCATGATAGAAAACTATCATGATAGAAAACTATCATGATAGAAAACTATCATGATAGAAAACTATCATGATAGAAATTTATCATGATAGAAAACTATCATGATAGAAAACTATCATGATAGAAAACTATCATGATAGAAAACTATCGCGATAGAAAACTATCATGATAGAAAACTATCATGATAGAAAACTATCATGATAGAAAACTATCATGATAGAAAACTATCATGATAGAAAACTATCATGATAGAAAACTATCATGATAGAAAACTATCATGATAGAAAACTATCGTGATAGAAAACTATCATGATAGAAAACTATCGTGATAGAAAACTATAATGATAGAAAACTATCGTGATAGAAAACTATCATGATAGAAACCTATCGTGATAGAAAACTATCAAAATAGAAAACTATCATGATAGAAAACTATCATGATAGAAAACTATCGTGATAGAAAACTATCATGATAGAAAACTATCATGATAGAAAACTATCATGAAAGAAAACTATCATGATAGAAAACTATCATGATAGAAAACTATCATGATAGATAACTATCGCGATAGAAAACTATCATGATAGAAAACTATCATGATAGAAAACTATCATGATAGAAAACTATCATGATAGAAAACTATCATGATAGAAAACTATCGTGATAGAAAACTATCATGATAGAAAACTATCATGATAGAAAACTATCATGATAGAAAACTATCGTGATAGAAAACTATCGTGGTAGAAAATTATCATGATAGAAAACTATCATGATAGAAAACTATCATGATAGAAATTGTCGTGGTAGAAAACTATCATGATAGAAAACTATCATGATAGAAAACTATCATGATAGAAAACTATCATGATAGAAAACTATTATGATAGAAAACTATCATGATAGAAAACTATCATGATAGAAAACTATCATGATAGAAAACTATCGTGATAGAAAACTATCATGATAGAAAACTATCCTGATAGAAAACTATCGTGATAGAAAACTATCATGATAGAAAACTATCATGATAGAAAACTCTCATGATAGAAAACTATAATGATAGAAAACTATCATGATAGAAAACTATCGCGATAGAAAACTATCATGATAGAAAACTATCATGATAGAAAACTATCATGATAGAAAACTATCATGATAGAAAACTATCATGATAGAAAACTATCGTGATAGAAAACTATCATGATAGAAAACTATCGTGATAGAAAACTATCATGATATAAAACTATCATGATAGAAAACTATCATGATAGAAAACTATCATGATAGAAAACTATCATGATAGAAAACTGTCGTGATAGAAAACTATCAGGATAGAAAACTATCATGATAGAAAACTATCATGATAGAAAACTATCATGATAGAAAACTATCGTGATAGAAAATTATCATGATAGAAAACTATCATGATAGAAAACTATCATGATAGAAAACTATCATGATAGAAAACTATCGTGATAGAAAACTATCATGATAGAAAACTATCATGATAGAAAACTCTCATGATAGAAAACTATAGTGATAGAAAACTATCAGGATAGAAAACTATCATGATAGAAAACTATCATGATAGAAAACTATCATGATAGAAAACTATAATGATAGAAAACTATCGTGATAGAAAATTATCATGATAGAAAACTATCGTGATAGAAAACTATCATGAAAGAAAACTATCATGATAGAAAACTATCATGATAGAAAACTATCATGATAGAAAACTATCATGATAGAAAACTATCGTGATAGAAAACTATCATGATAGAAAACTATCATGATAGAAAACTATCATGATAGAAAACTATCGTGATAGAAAAACTATCGTGGTAGAAAATTATCATGATAGAAAACTATCATGATAGAAAACTATCATGATAGAAATTGTCGTGGTAGAAAACTATCATGATAGAAAACTATCATGATAGAAAACTATCATGATAGAAAACTATTATGATAGAAAACTATCATGATAGAAAACTATCATGATAGAAAACTATCATGATAGAAAACTATCGTGATAGAAAACTATCATGATAGAAAACTATCGTGATAGAAAACTATCATGATAGAAAACTATCATGATAGAAAACTATCGTGATAGAAAACTATCATGATATAAAACTATCATGATAGAAAACTATCATGATAGAAAACTATCATGATAGAAAACTATCATGATAGAAAACTGTCGTGATAGAAAACTATCAGGATAGAAAAACTATCATGATAGAAAACTATCATGATAGAAAACTCTCATGATAGAAAACTATAATGATAGAAAACTATCATGATAGAAAACTATCGCGATAGAAAACTATCATGATAGAAAACTATCATGATAGAAAACTATCATGATAGAAAAACTATCATGATAGAAAACTATCATGATAGAAAACTATCGTGATAGAAAACTATCATGATAGAAAACTATCGTGATAGAAAACTATCATGATATAAAACTATCATGATAGAAAACTATCATGATAGAAAACTATCATGATAGAAAACTATCATGATAGAAAACTGTCGTGATAGAAAACTATCAGGATAGAAAACTATCATGATAGAAAACTATCATGATAGAAAACTATCATGATAGAAAACTATCGTGATAGAAAAATTATCATGATAGAAAACTATCATGATAGAAAACTATCATGATAGAAAACTATCATGATAGAAAAACTATCGTGATAGAAAACTATCATGATAGAAAACTATCATGATAGAAAACTCTCATGATAGAAAACTATAGTGATAGAAAACTATCAGGATAGAAAACTATCATGATAGAAAACTATCATGATAGAAAACTATCATGATAGAAAACTATAATGATAGAAAACTATCGTGATAGAAAATTATCATGATAGAAAACTATCGTGATAGAAAACTATCATGATAGAAAACTATCATGATAGAAAACTATCATGATAGAAAACTATCGCGATAGAAAACTATCATGATAGAAAACTATCATGATAGAAAACTATCGTGATAGAAAACTATCATGATAGAAAACTATCATGATAGAAAACTATCATGATAGAAAACTATCGTGATAGAAAACTATCATGATAGAAAACTATCGTGATAGAAAACTATCATGATAGAAAACTATCATGATAGAAAACTATCGTGATAGAAAACTTACATGATAGAAAACTATCGTGATAGAAAACTATCATATTAGAAAACTATCATGACAGAAAACTATCATGATAGAAAACTATCATGATAGAAAACTATCATGATAGAAAACTATCGCGATAGAAAACTATCATGATAGAAAACTATCATGATAGAAAACTATCATGATAGAAAACTATCGTGATAGAAAACTATCATGATAGAAAACTATCATGATAGAAAACTATCATGATAGAAAACTATCGCGATAGAAAAACTATCATGATAGAAAACTATCAGGATAGAAAACTATCATGATAGAAAACTATCATGATAGAAAACTATCATGATAGAAAACTATAATGATAGAAAACTATCGTGATAGAAAATTATCATGATAGAAAACTATCGTGATAGAAAACTTTCATGATAGAAAACTATCATGATAGAAAACTATCATGATAGAAAACTATCGCGATAGAAAACTATCATGATAGAAAACTATCAGGATAGAAAACTATCATGATAGAAAAACTATCATGATAGAAAACTATCATGAAAGAAAACTATAATGATAGAAAACTATCGTGATAGAAAATTATCATGATAGAAAACTATCGTGATAGAAAACTATCTTGATAGAAAACTGTCGTGGTAGAAAACTATCATGATAGAAAACTATCGTGATAGAACACTATCATGATAGAAAACTATCATGATAGAAAACTATCGCGATAGAAAACTATCATGATAGAAAACTATCATGATAGAAAACTATCATGAAAGAAAACTATAATGATAGAAAACTATCGTGATAGAAAATTATCATGATAGAAAACTATCGTGATAGAAAACTATCTTGATAGAAAACTGTCGTGGTAGAAAACTATCATGATAGAAAACTATCGTGATAGAACACTATCAGGATAGAAAACTATCATGATAGAAAACTATCGTGATAGAAAACTATCATGATAGAAAACTATCATGATAGAAAACTATCATGATAGAAAACTATCGTGATAGAAAACTATCATAATAGAAAACTATCGTGATAGAAAACTATCATGATAGAAAACTATCATGATAGAAAACTATCGTGATAGAAAACTTACATGATAGAAAACTATCGTGATAGAAAACTATCATGATAGAAAACTATCATGACAGAAAACTATCATGATAGAAAACTATCATGATAGAAAACTATCATGATAGAAAACTATCGCGATAGAAAACTATCATGATAGAAAACTATCATGATAGAAAACTATCATGATAGAAAACTATCGTGATAGAAAACTATTATGATAGAAAACTATCATGACAGAAAACTATCATGATAGAAAACTATCGTGATAGAAACCTTACATGATAGAAAACTATCGTGATAGAAAACTATCTTGATAGAAAACTATCATGACAGAAAACTATCATGATAGAAAACTATCGTGATAGAAAACTTACATGATAGAAAACTATCGTGATAGAAAACTATCATGATAGAAAACTATCATGATAGAAAACTATCATGATAGAAAACTATCATGATAGAAAACTATCATGATAGAAATTTATCATGATAGAAAACTATCATGATAGAAAACTATCATGATAGAAAACTATCATGATAGAAAACTATCGCGATAGAAAACTATCATGATAGAAAACTATCATGATAGAAAACTATCATGATAGAAAACTATCAGGATAGAAAACAATCATGATAGAAAACTATCATGATAGAAAACTATCATGATAGAAAACTATCATGATAGAAAACTATCATGATAGAAAACTATCATGATAGAAAACTATCGTGATAGAAAACTATCATGATAGAAAACTATCGTGATAGAAAACTATCATGATAGAAAACTATCGTGATAGAAAACTATCATGATAGAAACCTATCGTGATAGAAAACTATCAAAATAGAAAACTATCATGATAGAAAACTATCATGATAGAAAACTATCGTGATAGAAAACTATCATGATAGAAAACTATCATGATAGAAAACTATCATGAAAGAAAACTATCATGATAGAAAACTATCATGATAGAAAACTATCATGATAGATAACTATCGCGATAGAAAACTATCATGATAGAAAACTATCATGATAGAAAACTATCATGATAGAAAACTATCATGATAGAAAACTATCATGATAGAAAACTATCATGATAGAAAACTATCGTGATAGAAAACTATCATGATAGAAAACTATCATGATAGAAAACTATCATGATAGAAAACTATCATGATAGAAAACTATCATGATAGAAAACTATCGTGATAGAAAACTATCGTGATAGAAAATTATCATGATAGAAAACTATCGTGATAGAAAACTATCATGATAGAAAACTGTCGTGGTAGAAAACTATCATGATAGAAAACTATCATGATAGAAAACTATCATGATAGAAAACTATCATGATAGAAAACTATCATGATAGAAAACTATCATGATAGAAAACTATCATGATAGAAAACTATCGTGATAGAAAACTATCATGATAGAAAACTATCATGAAAGAAAACTCTCATGATAGAAAACTATAGTGATAGAAAACTATCAGGATAGAAAACTATCATGATAGAAAACTATCAAAATAGAAAACTATCATGATAGAAAACTATCATGATAGAAAACTATCGTGATAGAAAACTATCATGATAGAAAACTATCATGATAGAAAACTATCATGAAAGAAAACTATCATGATAGAAAACTATCATGATAGAAAACTATCATGATAGATAACTATCGCGATAGAAAACTATCATGATAGAAAACTATCATGATAGAAAACTATCATGATAGAAAACTATCATGATAGAAAACTATCATGATAGAAAACTATCGTGATAGAAAACTATCATGATAGAAAACTATCATGATAGAAAACTATCATGATAGAAAACTATCGTGATAGAAAACTATCGTGGTAGAAAATTATCATGATAGAAAACTATCATGATAGAAAACTATCATGATAGAAATTGTCGTGGTAGAAAACTATCATGATAGAAAACTATCATGATAGAAAACTATCATGATAGAAAACTATTATGATAGAAAACTATCATGATAGAAAACTATCATGATAGAAAACTATCATGATAGAAAACTATCGTGATAGAAAACTATCATGATAGAAAACTATCGTGATAGAAAACTATCATGATAGAAAACTATCCTGATAGAAAACTATCGTGATAGAAAACTATCATGATAGAAAACTATCATGATAGAAAACTCTCATGATAGAAAACTATAATGATAGAAAACTATCATGATAGAAAACTATCGCGATAGAAAACTATCATGATAGAAAACTATCATGATAGAAAACTATCATGATAGAAAACTATCATGATAGAAAACTATCATGATAGAAAACTATCGTGATAGAAAACTATCATGATAGAAAACTATCGTGATAGAAAACTATCATGATATAAAACTATCATGATAGAAAACTATCATGATAGAAAACTATCATGATAGAAAACTGTCGTGATAGAAAACTATCAGGATAGAAAACTATCATGATAGAAAACTATCATGATAGAAAACTATCATGATAGAAAACTATCGTGATAGAAAATTATCATGATAGAAAACTATCATGATAGAAAACTATCATGATAGAAAACTATCATGATAGAAAACTATCGTGATAGAAAACTATCATGATAGAAAACTATCATGATAGAAAACTCTCATGATAGAAAACTATAGTGATAGAAAACTATCAGGATAGAAAACTATCATGATAGGAAAACTATCATGATAGAAAACTATCATGATAGAAAACTATAATGATAGAAAACTATCGTGATAGAAAATTATCATGATAGAAAACTATCGTGATAGAAAACTATCATGATAGAAAACTATCATGATAGAAAACTATCATGATAGAAAACTATCGCGATAGAAAACTATCATGATAGAAAACTATCATGATAGAAAACTATCGTGATAGAAAACTATCATGATAGAAAACTATCATGATAGAAAACTATCATGATAGAAAACTATCGTGATAGAAAACTATCATGATAGAAAACTATCGTGATAGAAAACTATCATGATAGAAAACTATCATGATAGAAAACTATCGTGATAGAAAACTTACATGATAGAAAACTATCGTGATAGAAAACTATCATAATAGAAAACTATCATGACAGAAAACTATCATGATAGAAAACTATCATGATAGAAAACTATCATGATAGAAAACTATCGCGATAGAAAACTATCATGATAGAAAACTATCATGATAGAAAACTATCATGATAGAAAACTATCGTGATAGAAAACTATCATGATAGAAAACTATCATGATAGAAAACTATCATGATAGAAAACTATCGCGATAGAAAACTATCATGATAGAAAACTATCAGGATAGAAAACTATCATGATAGAAAACTATCATGATAGAAAACTATCATGATAGAAAACTATAATGATAGAAAACTATCGTGATAGAAAATTATCATGATAGAAAACTATCGTGATAGAAAACTATCATGATAGAAAACTATCATGATAGAAAACTATCATGATAGAAAACTATCATGATAGAAAACTATCATGATAGAAAACTATCATGATAGAAAACTATCATGATAGAAAACTATAATGATAGAAAACTATCGTGATAGAAAACTATCATGATAGAAAACTATCATGATAGAAAACTCTCATGATAGAAAACTATAGTGATAGAAAACTATCAGGATAGAAAACTATCATGATAGAAAACTATCAAAATAGAAAACTATCATGATAGAAAACTATCATGATAGAAAACTATCGTGATAGAAAACTATCATGATAGAAAAACTATCATGATAGAAAACTATCATGAAAGAAAACTATCATGATAGAAAACTATCATGATAGAAAACTATCATGATAGATAACTATCGCGATAGAAAACTATCATGATAGAAAACTATCATGATAGAAAACTATCATGATAGAAAACTATCATGATAGAAAACTATCATGATAGAAAACTATCGTGATAGAAAACTATCATGATAGAAAACTATCATGATAGAAAACTATCGTGATAGAAAACTATCGTGGTAGAAAATTATCATGATAGAAAACTATCATGATAGAAAACTATCATGATAGAAATTGTCGTGGTAGAAAACTATCATGATAGAAAACTATCATGATAGAAAACTATCATGATAGAAAACTATTATGATAGAAAACTATCATGATAGAAAACTATCATGATAGAAAACTATCATGATAGAAAACTATCGTGATAGAAAACTATCATGATAGAAAACTATCGTGATAGAAAACTATCATGATAGAAAACTATCCTGATAGAAAACTATCGTGATAGAAAACTATCATGATAGAAAACTATCATGATAGAAAACTCTCATGATAGAAAACTATAATGATAGAAAACTATCATGATAGAAAACTATCGCGATAGAAAACTATCATGATAGAAAACTATCATGATAGAAAACTATCATGATAGAAAACTATCATGATAGAAAACTATCATGATAGAAAACTATCGTGATAGAAAACTATCATGATAGAAAACTATCGTGATAGAAAACTATCATGATATAAAACTATCATGATAGAAAACTATCATGATAGAAAACTATCATGATAGAAAACTGTCGTGATAGAAAACTATCAGGATAGAAAACTATCATGATAGAAAACTATCATGATAGAAAACTATCATGATAGAAAAACTATCATGATAGAAAACTATCATGATAGAAAACTATCATGATAGAAAAACTATCATGATAGAAAACTATCGTGATAGAAAACTATCATGATAGAAAACTATCATGATAGAAAACTCTCATGATAGAAAACTATAGTGATAGAAAACTATCAGGATAGAAAACTATCATGATAGAAAACTATCATGATAGAAAACTATCATGATAGAAAACTATAATGATAGAAAACTATCGTGATAGAAAATTATCATGATAAAATTATCATGATAGAAAACTATCGTGATAGAAAACTATCATGATAGAAAACTATCATGATAGAAAACTATCATGATAGAAAACTATCGCGATAGAAAACTATCATGATAGAAAACTATCATGATAGAAAACTATCGTGATAGAAAACTATCATGATAGAAAACTATCATGATAGAAAACTATCATGATAGAAAACTATCGTGATAGAAAACTATCATGATAGAAAACTATCGTGATAGAAAACTATCATGATAGAAAACTATCATGATAGAAAACTATCGTGATAGAAAACTTACATGATAGAAAACTATCGTGATAGAAAACTATCATAATAGAAAACTATCATGACAGAAAACTATCATGATAGAAAACTATCATGATAGAAAACTATCATGATAGAAAACTATCGCGATAGAAAACTATCATGATAGAAAACTATCATGATAGAAAACTATCATGATAGAAAACTATCGTGATAGAAAACTATCATGATAGAAAACTATCATGATAGAAAACTATCATGATAGAAAACTATCGCGATAGAAAACTATCATGATAGAAAACTATCAGGATAGAAAACTATCATGATAGAAAACTATCATGATAGAAAACTATCATGATAGAAAACTATAATGATAGAAAACTATCGTGATAGAAAATTATCATGATAGAAAACTATCGTGATAGAAAACTATCATGATAGAAAACTATCATGATAGAAAACTATCATGATAGAAAACTATCGCGATAGAAAACTATCATGATAGAAAACTATCAGGATAGAAAACTATCATGATAGAAAACTATAATGATAGAAAACTATCGTGATAGAAAATTATCATGATAGAAAACTATCGTGATAGAAAACTATCTTGATAGAAAACTGTCGTGGTAGAAAACTATCATGATAGAAAACTATCGTGATAGAACACTATCATGATAGAAAACTATCATGATAGAAAACTATCGCGATAGAAAACTATCATGATAGAAAACTATCATGATAGAAAACTATCATGAAAGAAAACTATAATGATAGAAAACTATCGTGATAGAAAATTATCATGATAGAAAACTATCGTGATAGAAAACTATCTTGATAGAAAACTGTCGTGGTAGAAAACTATCATGATAGAAAACTATCGTGATAGAACACTATCAGGATAGAAAACTATCATGATAGAAAACTATCGTGATAGAAAACTATCATGATAGAAAACTATCATGATAGAAAACTATCATGATAGAAAACTATCGTGATAGAAAACTATCATAATAGAAAACTATCGTGATAGAAAACTATCATGATAGAAAACTATCATGATAGAAAACTATCGTGATAGAAAACTTACATGATAGAAAACTATCGTGATAGAAAACTATCATGATAGAAAACTATCATGACAGAAAACTATCATGATAGAAAACTATCATGATAGAAAACTATCATGATAGAAAACTATCGCGATAGAAAACTATCATGATAGAAAACTATCATGATAGAAAACTATCATGATAGAAAACTATCGTGATAGAAAACTATTATGATAGAAAACTATCATGACAGAAAACTATCATGATAGAAAACTATCGTGATAGAAACCTTACATGATAGAAAACTATCGTGATAGAAAACTATCATGATAGAAAACTATCATGACAGAAAACTATCATGATAGAAAACTATCGTGATAGAAAACTTACATGATAGAAAACTATCGTGATAGAAAACTATCATGATAGAAAACTATCATGATAGAAAACTATCATGATAGAAAACTATCATGATAGAAAACTATCATGATAGAAATTTATCATGATAGAAAACTATCATGATAGAAAACTATCATGATAGAAAACTATCATGATAGAAAACTATCGCGATAGAAAACTATCATGATAGAAAACTATCATGATAGAAAACTATCATGATAGAAAACTATCAGGATAGAAAACAATCATGATAGAAAACTATCATGATAGAAAACTATCATGATAGAAAACTATCATGATAGAAAACTATCATGATAGAAAACTATCATGATAGAAAACTATCGTGATAGAAAACTATCATGATAGAAAACTATCGTGATAGAAAACTATCATGATAGAAAACTATCGTGATAGAAAACTATCATGATAGAAACCTATCGTGATAGAAAACTATCAAAATAGAAAACTATCATGATAGAAAACTATCATGATAGAAAACTATCGTGATAGAAAACTATCATGATAGAAAACTATCATGATAGAAAACTATCATGAAAGAAAACTATCATGATAGAAAACTATCATGATAGAAAACTATCATGATAGATAACTATCGCGATAGAAAACTATCATGATAGAAAACTATCATGATAGAAAACTATCATGATAGAAAACTATCATGATAGAAAACTATCATGATAGAAAACTATCATGATAGAAAACTATCGTGATAGAAAACTATCATGATAGAAAACTATCATGATAGAAAACTATCATGATAGAAAACTATCATGATAGAAAACTATCATGATAGAAAACTATCGTGATAGAAAACTATCGTGATAGAAAATTATCATGATAGAAAACTATCGTGATAGAAAACTATCATGATAGAAAACTGTCGTGGTAGAAAACTATCATGATAGAAAACTATCATGATAGAAAACTATCATGATAGAAAACTATTATGATAGAAAACTATCATGATAGAAAACTATCATGATAGAAAACTATCATGATAGAAAACTATCGTGATAGAAAACTATCATGATAGAAAACTATCGTGATAGAAAACTATCATGATAGAAAACTATCCTGATAGAAAACTATCGTGATAGAAAACTATCATGATAGAAAACTATCATGATAGAAAACTCTCATGATAGAAAACTATAATGATAGAAAACTATCATGATAGAAAACTATCGCGATAGAAAACTATCATGATAGAAAACTATCATGATAGAAAACTATCATGATAGAAAACTATCATGATAGAAAACTGTCGTGATAGAAAACTATCATGATAGAAAACTATCGTGATAGAAAATTATCATGATAGAAAACTATCATGATAGAAAACTATCATGATAGAAAACTATCATGATAGAAAACTATCATGATAGAAAACTATCGCGATAGAAAACTATCATGATAGAAAACTATCAGGATAGAAAACTATCATGATAGAAAACTATCATGATAGAAAACTATCATGATAGAAAACTATAATGATAGAAAACTATCGTGATAGAAAATTATCATGATAGAAAACTATCGTGATAGAAAACTATCTTGATAGAAGACTGTCGTGGTAGAAAACTATCATGATAGAAAACTATCGTGATAGAACACTATCATGATAGAAAACTATCATGATAGAAAACTATCGCGATAGAAAACTATCATGATAGAAAACTATCAGGATAGAAAACTATCATGATAGAAAACTATCATGATAGAAAACTATCATGATAGAAAACTATAATGATAGAAAACTATCGTGATAGAAAATTATCATGATAGAAAACTATCATGATAGAAAACTATCGCGATGGAAAACTATCATGATAGAAAACTATCATGATAGAAAACTATCGTGATAGAAAACTTACATGATAGAAAACTATCGTGATAGAAAACTATCATGATAGAAAACTATCATGATAGAAAACTATCATGATAGAAAACTATCATGATAGAAAACTATCATGATAGAAAACTATCGTGATAGAAAACTATCATGATAGAAAACTATCGTGATAGAAAACTATCATGATAGAAAACTATCCTGATAGAAAACTATCGTGATAAAAAACTATCATGATAGAAAACTATCATGATAGAAAACTCTCATGATAGAAAACTATAATGATAGAAAACTATCGAGATAGAAAATTATCATGATAGAAAACTATCGTGATAGAAAACTATCATGATAGAAAACTATCATGATAGAAAACTATCATGATAGAAAACTATCATGATAGAAAACTATCATGATAGAAAACTATCATGATAGAAAACAATCGTGATAGAAAACTATCATGATAGAAAACTATCGTGATAGAAAACTATCATGATAGAAAACTATCGTGATAGAAAACTATCGTGATAGAAAACTATCATGATAGAAAAATATCATGATAGAAAACTATCATGATAGAAAACTATCGTGATAGAAAACTATCATGATAGAAAACTATCATGATAGAAAACTATCATGATAGAAAACTATCGTGATAGAAAACTATCATGATAGAAAACTATCGTGATAGAAAACTATCATGATAGAAAACTATCATGATAGAAAACTATCGTGATAGAAAACTTACATGATAGAAAACTATCGCGATAGAAAACTATCATGATAGAAAACTATCATGACAGAAAACTATCATGATAGAAAACTATCATGATAGAAAACTATCATGATAGAAAACTATCGCGATAGAAAACTATCATGATAGAAAACTATCATGATAGAAAACTATCATGATAGAAAACTATCGTGATAGAAAACTATCATGATAGAAAACTATCATGACAGAAAACTATCATGATAGAAAACTATCGTGATAGAAAACTTACATGATAGAAAACTATCGTGATAGAAAACTATCATGATAGAAAACTATCATGACAGAAAACTATCATGATAGAAAACTATCGTGATAGAAAACTTACATGATAGAAAACTATCGTGATAGAAAACTATCATGATAGAAAACTATCATGATAGAAAACTATCATGATAGAAAACTATCATGATAGAAAACTATCATGATAGAAATTTATCATGATAGAAAACTATCATGATAGAAAACTATCATGATGGAAAACTATCATGATAGAAAACTATCGCGATAGAAAACTATCATGATAGAAAACTATCATGATAGAAAACTATCATGATAGAAAACTATCAGGATAGAAAACTATCATGATAGAAAACTATCATGATAGAAAACTATCATGATAGAAAACTATCATGATAGAAAACTATCATGATAGAAAACTATCATGATAGAAAACTATCGTGATAGAAAACTATCATGATAGAAAACTATCGTGATAGAAAACTATCATGATAGAAAACTATCGTGATAGAAAACTATCATGATAGAAACCTATCGTGATAGAAAACTATCAAAATAGAAAACTATCATGATAGAAAACTATCATGATAGAAAACTATCGTGATAGAAAACTATCATGATAGAAAACTATCATGATAGAAAACTATCAAGAAAGAAAACTATCATGATAGAAAACTATCATGATAGAAAACTATCATGATAGATAACTATCGCGATAGAAAACTATCATGATAGAAAACTATCATGATAGAAAACTATCATGATAGAAAACTATCATGATAGAAAACTATCATGATAGAAAACTATCGTGATAGAAAACTATCATGATAGAAAACTATCATGATAGAAAACTATCATGATAGAAAACTATCATGATAGAAAACTATCATGATAGAAAACTATCGTGATAGAAAACTATCGTGATAGAAAATTATCATGATAGAAAACTATCGTGATAGAAAACTATCATGATAGAAAACTGTCGTGGTAGAAAACTATCATGATAGAAAACTATCATGATAGAAAACTATCATGATAGAAAACTATTATGATAGAAAACTATCATGCTAGAAAACTATCATGATAGAAAACTATCATGATAGAAAACTATCTTGATAGAAAACTATCATGATAGAAAACTATCGTGATAGAAAACTATCATGATAGAAAACTATCCTGATAGAAAACTATCGTGATAGAAAACTATCATGATAGAAAACTATCATGATAGAAAACTCTCATGATAGAAAACTATAATGATAGAAAACTATCATGATAGAAAACTATCGCGATAGAAAACTATCATGATAGAAAACTATCATGATAGAAAACTATCATGATAGAAAACTATCATGATAGAAAACTGTCGTGATAGAAAACTATCATGATAGAAAACTATCGTGATAGAAAATTATCATGATAGAAAACTATCATGATAGAAAACTATCATGATAGAAAACTATCATGATAGAAAACTATCATGATAAAAAACTATCGTGATAGAAAACTATCATGATAGAAAACTATCATGATAGAAAACTATCATGATAGAAAACTATCATTATAGAAAACTATCGTGACAGAACACTATCGTGATAGAAAACTATCATGATAGAAAACTATCATGATAGAAAACTATCATGATAGAGAACTATCAAGATAGAAAACTATCATGATAGAAAACCATCATGATAGAAAGCTATCATGATAGAAAACTATCGTGATAGAAAACTTTCATGATAGAAAACTATCATGAGAGAAAACTATCGTGATAGAAAAATATCATGATAGAAAACTATCGTGATAGAAAACTATCATGATAGAAAACTATCATGATAGAAAACTATCGTGATAGAAAACCATCATGATAGAAAACTATCGTGATAGAAAACTATCATGATAGAAAACTATCATGATAAAAATCTATCATGATAGAAAACTGTCATGATAGAAAACTATCGTGATAGAAAACTATCATGATAGAAAACTATCATGATAGAAAACTATCATGATAGAAAACTATCGTGATAGAAAAATATCACGAGAGAAAACTATCGTGATAGAAAACTATCATGATAGAAAACTATCATGATAGAAAACTCTCATGATAGAAAATTATCATAATAGAAAACTATCGTGATAGAAAACTATCATGATAGAAAACTATCATGATAGAAAACTATCATGATAGAAAACTATCGTGTCAGAAAACTATCATGATAGAAAACTATCATGATAGAAAACTATCATGATAGAAAACTATCATGATAGAAAACTGTCATGATGGAAAACTATCATGATAGAAAACTATCGTGGTAGAAAACTATCGTGATAGAAAACTATCATGACGGAAAACTATCATGATAGAAAACTATCATGATAGAAAACTATCATGATAGAAAACCATCATGATAGAAAACTATCATGGTAGAGAACCATCGTGATAGAAAACTATCATGATAGAAAACTATCATGAAAGAAAACTATCATCATAGAAAACTATCATGATTGAAAACTATCATGATAGAAAACTATCATGATAGAAAACTATCAGGATAGAAAACTATCATGATAGAAAACTATCGTGATAGAAAACTATCATGATAGAAAACTATTGTGATAGAAAACTATGGTGATAGAAAACTATCATGATAGAAAACTATCGTGATAGAAAACCATCATGATAGAAAACTATCGTGATAGAAAACTATCATGATAGAAAACTATCATGATTAAAATCTATCATGATAGAAAACTATCATGATAGAAAACTATCGTGATAGAAAACTATCATGATAGAAAACTATCGTGATAGAAAACTATCGTGATAGAAAACTATCATGATAGAAAACTATCATGATAGAAAACTATCATGATAGAAAACTATCATGATACAAAACTATCATGATAAAAAACTATCGTGATAGAAAACTATCATGATATAAAACTATCATGATAGAAAACTATCATGATAGAAAACTATCATGATAGAAAACTATCATGATAGAAAACTGTCGTGATAGAAAACTATCATGATAGAAAACTATCGTGATAGAAAACTATCATGATAGAAAACTATCATGATAGAAAACTATCATGATAGAAAACTATCATGATAGAAAACTATCATGATAAAAAACTATCGTAATAGAAAACTATCATGATAGAAAACTATCATGATAGAAAACTATCATGATAGAAAACTATCATTATAGAAAACTATCGTGACAGAAAACTATCGTGATAGAAAACTATCATGATAGAAAACTATCATGATAGAAAACTATCATGATAGAGAACTATCAAGATAGAAAACTATCATGATAGAAAACCATCATGATAGAAAGCTATCATGATAGAAAACTATCGTGATAGAAAACTTTCATGATAGAAAACTATCATGAGAGAAAACTATCGTGATAGAAAAATATCATGATAGAAAACTATCGTGATAGAAAACTATCATGATAGAAAACTATCATGATAGAAAACTATCGTGATAGAAAACCATCATGATAGAAAACTATCGTGATAGAAAACTATCATGATAGAAAACTATCATGATAAAAATCTATCATGATAGAAAACTGTCATGATAGAAAACTATCGTGATAGAAAACTATCATGATAGAAAACTATCGTGATAGAAAACTATCGTGATAGAAAACTATCATGATAGAAAACTATCATGATAGAAAACTATCATGATAGAAAACTATCATGATAGAAAACTATCGTGATAGAAAAATATCACGAGAGAAAACTATCGTGATAGAAAACTATCATGATAGAAAACTATCATGATAGAAAACTCTCATGATAGAAAATTATCATAATAGAAAACTATCGTGATAGAAAACTATCATGATAGAAAACTATCATGATAGAAAACTATCATGATAGAAAACTATCGTGTTAGAAAACTATCATGATAGAAAACTATCATGATAGAAAACTATCATGATAGAAAACTATCATGATAGAAAACTGTCATGATGGAAAACTATCATGATAGAAAACTATCGTGGTAGAAAACTATCGTGATAGAAAACTTTCATGATAGAAAACTATCGTGATAGAAAACTATCATGATAGAAAACTATCATAATAGAAAACTATCATGATAGAAAACTGTCATGATGGAAAACTATCATGATAGAAAACTATCGTGGTAGAAAGCTATCGTGATAGAAAACTATCGTGATAGAAAACTATCATGATAGAAAACTATCATGATAAAAATCTATCATGATAGAAAACTGTCATGATAGAAAACTATCGTGATAGAAAACTATCATGATAGAAAACTATCGTGATAGAAAACTATCGTGATAGAAAACTATCATGATAGAAAACTATCATGATAGAAAACTATCATGATAGAAAACTATCATGATAGAAAACTATCGTGATAGAAAAATATCACGAGAGAAAACTATCGTGATAGAAAACTATCATGATAGAAAACTATCATGATAGAAAACTCTCATGATAGAAAATTATCATAATAGAAAACTATCGTGATAGAAAACTATCATGATAGAAAACTATCATGATAGAAAACTATCATGATAGAAAACTGTCGTGATAGAAAACTATCATGATAGAAAACTATCATGATAGAAAACTATCGTGATAGAAAACCATCATGATAGAAAACTATCGTGATAGAAAACTATCATGATAGAAAACTATCATGATAGAAAACTCTCATGATAGAAAACTATCATGATAGAAAACTATCGTGATAGAAAACCATCATGATTAAAATCTATCATGATAGAAAACTATCATGATAGAAAACTATCGTGATAGAAAACTATCATGATAGAAAACTATCGTGATAGAAAACCATCATGATAGAAAACTATCGTGATAGAAAACTATCATGATAGAAAACTATCATGATTAAAATCTATCATGATAGAAAACTATCATGATAGAAAACTATCGTGATAGAAAACTATCATGATAGAAAACTATCGTGATAGAAAACTATCGTGATAGAAAACTATCATGATAGAAAACTATCATGATAGAAAACTATCATGATAGAAAACTATCGTGATAGAAAAATATCATGATAGAAACCTATCATGATAGAAAACTATCGTGATAGAAAACTATCATGATAGAAAACTATCATGATAGAAAACTATCGTGATAGAAAACTATCATGATAGAAAACTATCATGATAGAAAACTCTCATGATAGAAAACTATCATGATAGAAAACTATCATGATAAAAAACTATCGTGATAGAAAACTATCATGATAGAAAACTATCGTGATAGAAAACTATCATGATAGAAAACTATCATGATAGAAAACTATCATGATAGAAAACTATCATGATAGATAACTATCGTGATAGAAAACTTACATGATAGAAAACTATCGTGATAGAAAACTATCATGATAGAAAACTATCATGATAGAAAACTATCGCGATAGAAAACTATCATGATAGAAAACTATCATGATAGAAAACTATCATGATAGAAAACTATGGTGATAGAAAACTGTCCTGATAGCAAACTTTCATGAACTATTATGATAGAAAACTATCGTGATAGAAAGCTTCACAGATATACGCATATCTACGCTGATATACGCAGTAATACGCTGGTCTAAGCAGATATACGCAGATCTACGCAGATATCCGCGGGTATACGCAGGACATACGCAGATATACGCTAATCTATGTAGATATACGCAGATGTACGCAGATATACGCCAAACAGATACACGCAGATCTACGCAAATCAACGCAGACATACGCAGATATACTCAGGTCGACGCAGATGTACGCAGAGCTTCGATGATGTACGCAGATTACTGCCAGGCTACGCTGTAATACGCAGATCAACGCAGATGTACGCAGATATACGCCAATTAACGCATACGCAGATCTAGGCAAATATTCGCAAATCTACGTAAATATACGCAGCTATACGCAGTCTACTATATGCAGTCTACATGGATATATGCAGGTATACGCAGGATAGCAGATAAGCGGTTGGACACGCAAATATACGCAGATCTGTGAAAACTATCATGATAGAACACTATCGTGATAAAAAGCTTCGCAGATAAACGCAGATCTACGCTGCTATACGCAGGTATACGCAGGTCTACGCAGATAAACGCAGATCTACGCAAATGTACGCAGATATACGCCAAATTACGCAAATATGCGCAGATCTACGCAAATATACATAGATCTGCGTAGATATACGCAGGTCCACGTGGGTTTACAAAGTTCTACGTAGATAAGCGGTTGGATACGCAGATATACGCAGATAGAAAACTATCATGATAGAAAACTCTCATGATAGAAAACTGATAGAAAACTATTGTGATAGAAAACTATCATGATAGAAAACTATCATGATAGAAAACTATCGTGATAGAAAACTATCATGATAGAAAATTATCGTGAGAGAAAACTATCATGATAGAAAACTATTATGATAGAAAACTATCATGAAAGAAAACTATCATGATAGAAAACTATCATGATAGAAAACTATCGTGATAGAAAACTATCATGATAGAAAACTATCGTGATAGAAAACTATCGTGATAGAAAACTATCATGATAGAAAACTATCGTGATAGAAAACTATCATGATAGAAAACTATTATGATAGAAAACTATCATGATAGAAAACTATCATGATAGAAAACTATCATGATAAAAAACAATTGTGATAGAAAACTATCATGATAGAAAACTATCATGATAGAAAACTATCGTGATAGAAAACTATCATGATAGAAAATTATCGTGAGAGAAAACTATCATGATAGAAAACTATTATGATAGAAAACTATCATGATAGAAAACTATCATGATAGAAAACTATCATGAAAGAAAACTATCATGATAGAAAACTATCATGATAGAAAACTATCATGATAAAAAACAATCGTGATAGAAAACTATCATGATAGAAAACTATCGTGATAGAAAACTATCATGATAGAAAACCATCATGATAGAAAGCTATCATGATAGAAAACTATCATGATAGAAAACTTTAATGATAGAAAACTATCATGAGAGAAAACTATCGTGATAGAAAAATATCATGATAGAAAACTATCAAGATAGAAAACTATCATGATAGAAAACTATCATGATAGAAAACTATCGTGATAGAAAACCATCATGATAGAAAAATATCGTGATAGAAAACTATCATGATAGAAAACTATCATGATAGAAATCTATCATGATAGAAAACTATCAAGATAGAAAACTATCGTGATAGAAAACTATTATGATAGAAAACTATCGTGATAGAAAACTATCGTGATAGAAAACTATCATGATATAAAACTGTCATGATAGAAAACTCTCATGATAGAAAACTATCATGATAGAAAACTATCGTGATAGAAAAATATCATGATAGAAAACTATCGTGATAGAAAACTATAGTGATAGAAAACTATCATGATAGAAAACTATCGTGATAGAAAACTATCATGATAGAAAACTATCATGATAGAAAACTATCATGATAGAAAACAATCATGATAGAAAACTATCGTGATAGAAAACTATCATGATAGAAAACTATCATGATGAAAAACTATCATGATAGAAAACTATCATGATAGAAAACTATCGTGATAGAAAACTATCATGATAGAAAACTATTATGATAGAAAACTATCATGATAGAAAACTATCGTGATAGAAAACTATCATGATAGAAAACTATAATGATAGAAAACTATCATGATAGAAAACTATCATGATAGAAAACTATCATGATAGAAAACTATCGTGATAGAAAACTATCGTGATAGAAAACTATCATGATAGAAAACTATCATGATAGAAAACTATCATGATAGAAAACTATCATGATAGTAAACTGTCATGATAGAAAACTATCGTGATAGAAAACTATCATGATATAAAACTATCATGATAGAAAACTATAATGATAGAAAACTATCATGATAGAAAACTATCGTGATAGAAAACTATCATGATAGAAAACTATTATGAAAGAAAACTATCATGATAGAAAACTATGATTATAGAAAACTCTCATGATAGAGAACTATCATGATAGAAAACTATCGTGATAGAAAACTATCATGATAGAAAACTATCATGATAGAAAACTATCATGATAGAAAACTATCATGATAGAAAACTATCATGATATTAATTATCATGATAGAAAACTGTCAAAAAAAAAACTGAGAGAAAACTATCATGATAGAAAAATATCATGATAGAAAACTATCGTGATAGAAAACTATCATGATAGAAAACTATCATGATAGAAAACTATCGTGATAGAAAACCATCATGATAGAAAACTATCGTGATAGAAAACTATCAAGATAGAAAACTATCGTGATAGAAAACTATTATGATAGAAAACTATCGTGATAGAAAACTATCGTGATAGAAAACTATCATGATATAAAACTGTCATGATAGAAAACTATCGTGATAGAAAACTATCATGATAGAAAACTATCATGATAGAATGCTTCACAGATAAACGCATATCTACGCTGATATACGCAAGTATACCCAGGTCTAAGCAGATATACGCAGATCTACGCAGATAACCGCGGGGATACGCAGGACATACGCAGATATACGCTGGTCTATGTAGATATACGCAGATGTACGCAGATATACGCCAAGCAGATACACGCAGATCTACGCAAATCTACGCAGACATACACAGATATACGCAGGTCGACGCAGATGTACGCAGAGCTTCGCTGATGTACGCAGACTACTTCCAGGCTACGCAGTAATACGCAGATCTACGCAGATGTACGCAGATATACGCCAATTAACGCATACGCCGATCTAGGCAAATATTCGCAAATCTACGTAAATATACGCATATTAACGCAGTCTACTATATGCAGTCTACGTGGATATATGCAAGTATACGCAAGATAGCAGATAAGCGGCTGGACACGCAGATATACGCAGATCTGCTTACATATACGCAGATATACTAGAAAACTATCATGCATGTTGCATGATAGAAAACTATAATGATTGAAAACTATCATGATATAAAACTATCATGATAGAAAACTATCATGATAGAAAACTCTCATGATAGAAAACTATCGTGACAGTAAACTACCATGATAGAAAACTATCATGATAGAAAACTCTCATGATAGAAAACTAATATGATAGAAAACTATCGTGATAGAAAACTATCATGATAGAAAACTATCATGATAGAAACTATCGTGATAGAAAACTATCATGATAGAAAACTATCATGAAAGAAAACTATCGTGATAGAAAACTATCATGATAGAAAACTATCATGATAGAAAACTCTCATGATAGAAAACTATCATGATAGAAAACTATCGTGATAGAAATTTATCATGATAGAAAGCTATCATGATAGAAAACTATCATGATAGAAAACTATCGTGATAAAAAACTATCATGATAGAAAACTATCATGATAGAAAACTATCATGATAGAAAACTATCATGATAGAAAACTATCATGATAGAAAACTATCATGATAGAAAACTATGGTGATAGAAAACTGTCCTGATAGCAAACTTTCATGATAGAAAACTATTATGATAGAAAACTATCGTGATAGAAAGCTTCACAGATATACGCATATCTACGCTGATATACGCAGGTATACGCTGGTCTAAGCAGATATACGCAGATCTACGCAGATATCCGCGGGTATACGCAGGACATACGCAGATATACGCTGGTCTATGTAGATATACTTAGATGTACGCAGATATACTCCAAACAGATACATGCAGATCTACGCCAATCTACGCAGACATACGCAGATATACGCAGGTCAACGCAGATGTACGCAGAACTTCACTGATGTACGCAGATTACTGCCAGGCTACGCAGTAATACGCAGATCTACGCAGATGTACGCAGATATACACCAATTAACGCATACGCAGATCTAGGCAAATATACGCAAATCTAAGTAAATATACGCAGCTATACGCAGTCTACTATATGCAATCTACGTGGATATATGCAGGTATACGAAGGATAGAAGATAAGCAGTTGGACACGCAGATATACGCAGATAGAAAACTATCATGATAGAAAACTATCATGATAGAAAACTGATAGAAAACTATCGTGATAGAAAATTAACATGATAGAAAACTATCATGATAGAAAACTATCATGATAGAAAACTATCATGATATAAAACTATCATGATAGAAAACTATCATGATAGAAAACTATCGTGACAGAAAACTATCATGATAGAAAACTATCATGATAGAAAACTATCATGATAGAAAACTATCGTGATAAAAAACTATCATGATAGAAAACTATGATGATAGAAAACTATCATGATAGAAAACTATCATGATAGAAAACTATCGTGACAGAAAACTATCATGATAGAAAACTATCATGATAGAAAACTATCATGATAGAAAACTATCGTGATAGAAAACTATCATGATAGAAAACTATCATGATAGCAAACTATCATGATAGAAAACTATCGTGATAGAAAGCTTCGCAGATATTCGCAGATCTACGCTGCTATACGCAGGTATACGCAGATCTACGCAGATTTACGCAGATATACGCCAAATTACGCAAATATGCGCAGATCTACGCAAATATACTAAGATCTGCGTAGATATACGCAGGTCTACGTGGGCTTACGCAGGTATACGCAGGCTTACGCATATTTGTACAAAGTTCTACGTAGATAAGCGGTTGGATACGCAGATATACGCAGATAGAAAACTATCATGATAGAAAACTATCATGATAGAAAACTCTCATGATAGAAAACTGATAGAAAACTATCGTGAAAGAAAACTATCATGATAGCTCTTTCAAGAGCAAGAATTTTAAAATAACCGTTAAAATCAATTATTTGAAATCATATTCAAATCTAAATTTATCAAAAACTACCTTATCAACTCAACTGGAGTCCACGCCCTTTTGCTAAATATTTAACTGGTTTGAATATTAACTAAATAATAAATTTTCATTTTACTAATGCATACTCACATTGTAAGATTCGTTAGTTTTGTCTGTTTGAAATGCATATTTTTTTAAATTTATGTATCTTCTAATCTTAATAAAATTACAAAATATTTGTATCTTTTAATCATCATATTATAAAACGGCAAATACGAATCTTGTGGTACAATTTACGCGGTCTAAAAAAGCCAAAGGTTGTACCTCGTGGTATGATGGTTAGTGCGTAGGACTGTTATGCCGAAGGTGTGGGCTCGATTCCCAGCCGTGCCACCTAAAAACAGAAATGTTTTATCCGAGGTACTGCCTCTTGCGAGGAACTGACAAATCCTCCAAGAGTATGCTTGTCATGAAAAAGTGCTGCTCATTTAGCCGTTCGGACTCGGCCAAAAACTGTAGGTCCCCTCCATTCCTGCCAACAACACGCACACAGGAATGGTTGAGAGTTGTAAGTCACTAGGCCCTGGTTCTCCACGAGCTGTTGCGCCACCCAATTTATTTTTATTTTTTTTACAAAAGCCAAAGGCATACAAATTATATATCGTTTGAAAGGTTTTTTGCACAGAAGTGCAGAATGCATAAATTTATTAATTAATTGCACCACAAAAATTAAAAACAAGAAAAGTAAATTGCACAATAAGTGCGAGCGAGAGCCAGAGCGAGACCGAGTATTTGTTCACAACACTTCATTTTTTGATATCTTGACATTTTTACTTTAAGGTGCCAGTTATAGCTATCATTGAAACTCATCATTGAAAATTTTAATGATTGATTATGAGACGTTTAGGAAGAAAAATCAATTATTATTTTGATGGGCAAATAAAGCTTAAGACCTAGTTAATACTTTTAGCCAAAAAAATTATTCAAATAGGCTCAAATTTCCACATAAAAAGACTTTTCTTATTTCAATGATTGAACTACCTTACCTAATTCTTGGTTGCCATGACAAATTCAATATTTTTGGCAAGTTTCATGGGTGTAAGAGTTTTTTCGTGGGTGTTATGGTAAACATTCTACACTTGCCCATCCCCCTTAAAAAAAACCCTTTCTCCATGGATATTTTTGAGAACTGTCTTGATTCTTAGTTCGTATGATAAATGGAACATTCACTCCAAATTTCATTAACATACCTTAATTTTTAAAGGGTTTTCGATAATATTTTTCCTGTTGTACCTTTAAAAAAAGTCATCATTACATAAAAAGGACTATAACTTTTTTTTTGGGTGGTTGTATCATTTTGAATTTGGTTTCATTTGATTTAGCGTTAAAAACTACCCTTAAAGCATGTACCGTATGGTTAGATTGTACCAAAACAAATATTTTAGTTTGATAGACCTCCAAGTTCTCCCCATCTGCACCTCACAAAAAGCCAATGCGGGGACTTTGGGGGACTTTGGATATGTTATAGAGGTTGCAATTCTGCGTCGATTCCAATTTTAATATTTCATGAATTAATTTTTTCAACCTCGGAACCTATTTTCCCTGGCCTATAAATTCACCTTTTCTGGAGCAGTAAAAATTATTCAAAAACTTCAGATTTTCTTAGACGTTTTTCAATCAATCGACATCGTAGCTATTCTTCAATTGAATTTGACAGTTGATGGCTTAAAATATAGAGGATAAACTATATATATTGACAAAAAAAGTATATTTTGATCCAAATGTCACCTTAATTGCCTTAAAATCACCTTTTTCTGGAACAGTAAAAATTCATCAAACATTTCAGAGGTTTCTTAATCCATTGAAATCGTAGCCATCCGTCAATGGAATTTGACAATTGATGACTTGAAATATAGGGGACAAACTATATTTTGACAGAGGAAAATTATATTTTGATACAAATTTTAGCCAATTGCCTTTTTTTGAAGCAGTTAAAATTCATCAATAGTTTGTGATTTCTTAGAGGTTAATTAATCCATTCACATCGTAGCCATCCGTCAATGAAATTTGACAGTTGATGTCTTGATGGATAAGGGCCAAACTATATTTTCACATAGGTAAGACTACGATCCAAATGTCAACCAAGTGGCATGAAATAAACTTTTTCCGGAGCAGTAAAAACTGAAACTTTCATATTTTCTTGGAGCCTTTTTAATCAATCCGAATTGTATTTATTTAAATTTTGATGAAATTGGATTCGGTACACTATTGATTTGAATTATTTAAAAGCGGAGAGATTTAATTCCAGTGAAATCCAAATGCATATAATTGAATCGGAAATAAATTCAGTGAAATGAAAATGATTGAATGATCGATTGATTGAAATAATCGAATTATTTTGGAGATTGATTCTTGAACGATTTTCTAGAATTTTGCCAACTAGACGACATTGTTATTAGCTCTCAAGTTTTGAGGGCTGGACGTATTTGTATTTGTATTTGTATTTAATATTTATTATATAGCTAGGCTACACAAATAGAAAAGCAGCAAAAAAGGCCAAAGTAAAGGATACAAATCTTCAGGAGAAACATAGGTATGTATGTAGTTCTGTTTTTAAAACTTTATACATTTAGGTTTGTTCGATTTCGGCACTGGGGCGCACAGTTGTTCATGATGTATGATGAGGCGGCCCTAAAATTCTATAAAATCTGAAGCAGTTAACCGATTAAGATGAAATTTTCAAGAATGGTAATGGATATCATTAGACATCACCAGTGAAAATTTCTGCTCACTGACACGCGCACTTTTTAAAATATGTCATCTAATTGTCAAAAGTTGATGTAAGTAATGTAACTTATAATAACTTATAATAACTCTTCCGTACAGAGCTTTCTTCCACGTCCACTCTTGGGGGCATTTTTGGCAAAAACTTTTTGGCTAGTTTCAATGAAAACAAAACGAATTCAAAAAAATAAGAATAATGATGCAAAATGTTTGCCCCGCTCTCTTTTGAGGACGTTTCTGACAAAATTTCTTTTTTTATCGTTTTCTAAAAAAAAATGTTATAAAAGGAACTCATTAATAGAATTTTTTAAAAATGTTCATAAGAAAGTGAATTGAAAATTATACTAATTACTAATACAAATATTTAGCTCCACAAATAACATACATAATAGGTTTTTCCATAATTTAGGGCAAGGATTTGAAACACCATTAAAAAAAAATCATTCAAGAATTTTTTGTTTTCTTTGGCCTTCAGACATAAACTCGATGTTTTTGAAGGTTTGAGGCTATTTATTTTCTATTCGATACATCATGGTTCAGTGTATAATATGTACTCTATGTCCGCCCCGAGCAGACCAGGGAACATTTTCTTAGTTGAATTTTGAATTTGACTTAAAAAAAGGTATAGTTTTAAAAACTCGCACAAACAAGTTTTTCAACTGTTATAATTTTTTTTTTTTTCTAAAATTTGATTTTTGTATACATGATTAATAAAGGAAAAATAACAAAAAAGTCAAAAGTATCATAAAACTAAAAATAATCGTCTTTGAAATATGCTCATTTTTTGCTAAAAAATCACTAACATTTCATTTATCAACTCTGAAGTCCAAAATTTTATATTTAGAAACTGATTTTATAAAAAAAAAAATCCTGATTTTTTTTCGATTTTTTTTTCTGTTGCTTTTTGTTAATTTTTCGTGCCAAAATTTTTATAAACTTTATTAATCCATCAATTTCGATAGCAAATTTAATTTCGAACAAAAGAGTGTAAAATTTTCAAATTCTATCTAGGTTCTGAGTGACGAGTGACCATTCTCTCAGAAATGCAAAAATGAATTTTAGTAGTATTTTCATTTTTAAGCTTGCTTATACCCCAAACAAATACAATAATTGTTCCTTTATACCACCAAAAGCTTATTAGCAGATATTCAAAAAAGAACAAATGAAACAATCTTCTGATAATTTTATTGTGTACTTTTAATTAAATGCTCCTCATCTTCTTTTCGATAAACATTCTCTTAAATCTTAAAAATCAAAATCATATTTTTCTTTTTTATAACGTTTATTTTATATAAAATATAATACATATCAATATGTGTTCTTAAATTTAATATAATAATAATAATTAGAAATAATAAAATAATGTATTGCCAAAAATCCAATAAAAAAATAAATTGCAAAAAAATTTAAAAAAAATTTCGAGATACAAAGCTTTATGCATTCACAACCAAAATTAAATTAAATACATATACAATACATACGTAAATAATAATAAAAATAAAAACATTTTATATCACTCAATTTGAACTCACAATATTTTGTTTAATATTTTAAATATTTTTTGCAATAAACTTAAATAAATTGTTCCTCGATTTATTATATTTTTGTTTTTTTTTTTTTTTAAGTTATTTAATATATATTTATGTACATCTTATTCATAATTGTCACAACGTTCGAATTTTGTAGAAAATTAAGGAAATCCCATCAACAAAACCTAAAACGGTTGATGAGTTTAACTCCGCTGTGAATTAGAAAAAGATTGTATTTGAATAATTTAAACAAAAATATAAATAAAGAAAATAAATATTTCGTGAGTGATGATGATGAGTTTTGTTTTGTAAAAATGAGTTTCGAAATTTTTTGTTCATTTTCTTGACGTTTGTATTGTGTTTCTGGCAAGAAATGACAAACTTGTTAATTAATCTTGATGTGTATAGTTTTTTTTTTTTTTTTTAATTGAAACGTTGATGATGCTTTGTTTTCTTGTTTTGATTATTATAATTATTATTATTTGTGTAGGACATAAAAGTTTTTCTCAACCTATCGCAAAATTTGCTCAGAACTTCAGCTTTGTGTATTGGGGCCTTTAATTAAAGGGATTGTACATTTGGTGGTCAGAAATTGGATCAAGAAAAAAAAATATAATCTTAGGTTTGAACTGTGCATAGCTAACAATATTCAGAAAGTTAACTAAAGCGTTGACAAAGGAGAAAAGTTGTGTCTTGTGCTGTGCTTTATAGGTGAAGGGATAGTGGTGGGGTGGTGTGTGTGTTTTTGGATTTCAATAGGAATTAAAGAAAGACAGATATATTTTATTTAAAATAGTTGACTATTTAGTTTAATAATAGATTTTAAGAAGGTTTGTGTTAGAATCTTAAACAAAATTGTTGTTTAACGTTTGATAAATATTTTATATACATAACTATGGCATAATGTGTAAGTTTTTCAACTGTTTATGCCAAAATAGATTTTATTAATAACTCATTTACATTATATTAATCAAAACTAATTGTTGATTTTATTTTTAAATTTCTTATTTTAAATGTAATGGGAAAATATTTTGTTTTAATTTCATGGATAGGTTCTACAAATTAAATGAGTTTAATATTTTTTGTAATTACATATTAGGTACAAATGCAATATGTTTATAATTTTTCGTGATAAACTAAAACTATTTTTTGTTATTATAATCGGCAAATTCACTGAGCTACAGTAATTATGAAAGTCTGGTCGAGTACATCACGGAACTTTACTTAGAAATGTGTCTTTACCCCCAAATCTCAAAATAAAAACTAAAGATATTTTTAGAAAAAGCTAAAACTAGCTAGTTTTAGCTACTACTAGTAGCCCAAGCTAGATAGTTCTAGCTTAAGCTTTGTTTAATGTGAATAAATTACTTGGGATAGGTACTATTGGGCAAGTTTTGATTCGTGCAAAAAAAAAATGGAGATAACAATCAAACATGGCATTACGATGATAGAGAACACGAAAATAAATAGGTGGTACAATGTCTGTTTGCATCTTGATCTACAGCCTAAGCCAATTTTGTAACTCTCCAGAGGTGAAATTGAAACTTTGCTATTCGCTTCAAAAAATAACGGTACTTGGCATACAACCGTAGAGGAAAAGCTTATTTATCTCAAAAACGGCTCCAACGATTTTGATAAAAGAAAATCAGTGCGTTATTGTAGGCATGGTATACATTTTGGTCGAAAAAACAAATGGCGAAGAACTGTTTTTAATGGTTCCTGCCATATAACGGTTTTTTTTACTTTCGATTTTCTCAATAACGGCCTAACGAATTGCAATCGAATTTTCTTATAAGAAAAGGTTCTTTTAAATGTCAATATTATTGCATATCAAAATTTTGAAAAAATAAGTTTTGGATTTTTAAAAAAATATTAGAATTTTTTTTTTTGAAAATTCAATATTTCAATAACGGGTTAATGAAGTATTTTTGAAACTAGAGCTTTAAATATGTTCTTATATTTTCAAAAAATGTTCATCCCAATTTTTTTTAATGTTACTAAAATTTTATATATAAAAATTTAGTTTTTAAAAAAACGCTCCAACGATTTTATTTTTTTTTTTTTTTGTTCATATATTCCTTACCCGATTTTTTTTTAAACTATCCTTTGTTTTTTTTTTTACTTTGGTATCATTCAAGGACAATTTATAATATTTTTCAAAAAAAGTTTGTTAAAAGTTATTAGCAACAAAAGAAAACATAATAATAATTTCCAGAAAAATAAATTTACTAAAATGAATCTAAAATTAAAAAACGAATTCTGAGCTGTTGTGGGTTAAAAAGAGACAAACAATTTAAAACAAATTAATAAAACTGTTATACCAGACCATTATGAATATTTTGATTTTCTTTAGTTTCTGTTTGATTTTGTGTTCTAATTATCATAAATATTCTTTTTTCTAAAAAAAAATGACAAATTTTAAGAATAAAAATTGGGCTTTCGTTATAAAAAAAATAGAAAATTTAACTCAATAATGTATTACAGTCGACTCCCTATAAGTTGAATTGTGGAAAAATCACACAGAAAAAAGTGAAGGTGAGGTTTGGGCGGTCAGGAATTTGAACTGGAATAATACAAACAAAAATTAGAATCTATTGTTGATTCCAAAAATACAGCCAGGTAACTGAAATAGAACCCACAATAATAAAAACCATTATAAACCAAAAAAAAATCAAAAACGAGAAGTAATTCATATTTTTTTCTAAAAAAAAATCAGGAAACTATGTTTTTTCAATTTGGGGGGATGTGCCTGCTTTTTCCGAGTACAGTTTTTTTATTTTATAGAACTGCACTGCAAACAAAACTTTTGCTTTAAATTAAAAGAGACCGTACAAATGCGGCATGTAAAACAGATCCTCAGAATCAGGAGCTACTTGTTGAATTTTTGTTATTTATACAAATTAAAAATCAGCAGTCGTAATTTTAAAGAAGTAGGTAGGTTACACTTATGTATATAGAGCTCAAGGCTCATCTACATCATGAAAAATAAAAAAAATAATAACAATAATATTTTAAATATGAAAAAAAGCCTTTTTTTTACTAAATTTATTTTATGAGAGGAAAAAGACAGTTTTTTTATTTAATTTTAAGCAAGGAAGTAACTGAATGAAGGTTTCTAATTTCTATATAATTAAAGAAATGCAGTAAATATTTAGAAAAAGCTGTTTTTTTGTTGAATTAAATTAAATATTAAGAGATTTATGTATAGTAATAGTTAACAAATAATAAATAATAAGATTTGGATTTTTTTAAGCTGAAAGTTGTTCAAGAAAACTATAGTTATATGTATGTACAAAAGTTTCGAGTGTGTATGTATATTTTGTATCTATTATTCGTCGGCTTTCTGTCAAAACCTCGTAGGCCTTTAAATACCATTTTAATGTATTTTAGATCAAAACAAATCACTGAATTCAAATATCAATATCTCGTAACTGTGTTATGGTTATGGTTCCTTCTAGTTATATTAACCAGTTTTAAAACCTTTTAAGATCCTAGAATTCCATTTTATTACCTTTTAAATCAGTTTTCTATTTTTTCTAAGCAATTTTTTCAAAACAGACTTACGAGATTTTGACAGAAAGCCGACGATATGCATCGTTATCATTGAAAATTACTAGCCATTCAAATTGACTACTTTACCTGTGGCTGTGGCACTGCTCCTCTGAGCATTCCTGCAATTAATTCTGCAGTATTGGCAAATTTCATCGTGATACGATTTATAATATTCAAAACTGGATTTTGTGTGTTTAAATAATATGTTGTTGTCGTACTGAAACCAGGCACTTGTGCTGGCTGATTTTGTTGTGTCCATGTGTGTGGTGGCATGGCAGCTGAATTAGATCCAGATGAACTATGTGATGGCCTTGATGAGCCTCCAGAACTCGGTGAATTATTACCGTTATTGGACTGTGAAATTAAAAAAAAAATGTTTAATCCAATTCAAAGTGTAACCTCTATTTATCGTTATATTATTTTGGCAAAACATCAAATGCATAAATTAATTGTTGTTGTGCTGTTCAGGCGGGTGGTATCAGGGAAACCAATACATACAAATATACCGTACTTCTGTCCCCGTTGTGTGCTGTAACATTAAATATATAATTTAAAGTGAATACAAAAAAATTATTAAGTACATACTTTAAATTGAAAAAGAAGTTTAAAAAAAATGTACTTAAGAAAAATTCTGAGTTTTAAAGTAATAAATAATTTATGTACATATTTGTGCATAAAAATTAAATATGACCGAAATAGCCCAATTAAAAAATATGAAAGATATATTTTATAAATTTATGCATAGAACCGACATCTTTACAACTAAAAGTTGTTTTTTTAATTTCTAATTTTGAACTCTATGACTTTTTTATAATCTTTAACTAATTAGCAAGAAATCATATTATTAAAAAAAAAAATTTTAAATGGAAAGAATTGAAAGATAGTAATGTTTTGTTGTAAAAAACTTTATTTTAAAATTTAAGTATACCTAATATTTGAAAATAATATAAGGAAACAATTTAAACATTAAAATAAAGTTCATTTTGTATTTGAAAGGAACTTATTTTTATGAATTCCAATTTTCAAAGTACCTACTGTATGTTTGATTCAGAATTAATAACTGAGTTAATTCTTAAAGGCAGGTTTTGTATAACGAAACAAAAAATTACTCGAGATTTCAATAAAACCTCAATAATGATGATAAAAAAAACGAAAAAACTAGGCCCCATGTTTTTCAGTAGTGTGTGTCGGCCCGTATTAATCTGTATCTATTTTTCCAAATCTCGACCTAAAGCTAAGGCTGCTGAATGAAATTTGTAACATTTAATATAAAAAAAAAATGCAGTTTACTCTTTTCACAGGGAAATTAATTTTTGTAGCTAAATATAACAGTTCATCCCATACAACCTTTTAAGCCTTGTACGCTGCAGAAGTGAAACGAAAATTTTATGGGATGATTGTGAAAACAAATATGGAGATTTTTATCAGAAAGATGGCAAAATAAACTAAAACAAAAAAAAAACATTGAAAATCTTAAGTCAAGTTTTTTCTCGTCTGATGTGAATTCTTTTTTTCGTATCGTCCGTTGTAGTGCTAAGGGTTCCAAATAATTGTGTTCTTCAGTTTGTTTCGACGGTATTTTCTTACATTTTCATTTTCAAATAAAAGTCAACAGCAAAATATAAAAAAATTGTCAAATTTTCGTCTGAAATAATAGGCGTGTTCAGGAAAATGAGATCTCCAACGGCTCAGTGTCAAAAACTGAGCAAGTGAATCCAATATTTTCTTTCCTCAGTTATTTGACAGCAAAATTTCTGAGGAATCCTGTTCACGAGACTGAGATTGCTGAAAGCTCTGAGATCTCATTTTCCTGAACTCGCCTAATGTTACGGTCAATTAATGTCGGTGTTTATACCAGCCTTACGTGAGGTGACTCATTTTAACGTTTCTGCGTTTTATCTCATTCCAATTTATTGAAAGGAAAGAGATGGCGAGGTAAGGCAGAAATTTTCAAAAAATTTAAAAATTTCAGCCTCACTTGGCCTTCTCTTTCTTTCTAAGAGATGAAAGTGAGATACAAATAGGAGAAGTCAAAATGAGTCACCTCACGTGAAGCTGATATATGCCCTATTACACGATAACTTTTGAGTCATGACTTTTTCCGAAATTCAATGATTGCGAACGAGAAAAAACATCTGATCTCCCCTTTGCACTCATTTAATTTCGAAAAAAGTCATGACTCAAAAATCGTCGTGTAGTAGGGCACTAAGAGTACCGTCAATTGGGTACGAAAAATAAGTGGATACTACGATCTAGTAATCTATTACGATTTTCTACATATTTTATTGACATTTCGCTATCGAACTCCTTGTGTCAATTTCTGTATTAAGATTTTCGTTTCGCTTCCGTTGCGTACTATGCTTTAAGGAAAAATTAGTTGATTTAAAAAAAAATAAACTAGTGAATTTTTTTAAATTAAGTTTTTATATGTACTACACTGTGCATCACTTTAATAGAAACAAGCGCCTTGCGCCTTGGTAAGTTGACAAAACAATTTCTTTTTGTTTAGTTTTTTTTTTGTTAGGAAATTCTTAAGACGTCAAAACAAAGCTCTGCACCAAAAATTCAGCTTTGTTGGAATTTATTCGAAAGTCTAATTAAATACGTCTAGGGTTACAGTGGGTGCGTAATCTGAAGCACAAATTAATGCTTGTATCTATGGTTGTAGTAAATGCATTTAAAAAACATTATTCCCTCATATTTAATGCCTTCTTATTCCCTCCATCTTTACAAAAGAAAATAAAAAGGCAATTTAAATAATAACAGACCTTAGATTGTAAGCTATTTTTCAAATTGAAGATTCACTTCAAGATAACCATTTTTGTTGTTTGGTTAAATTTGGTTAAATGTTTAGAATTTATGGAATTTTACAAAATTTTGCAATAACCAAAAACAGCCCGATCCCGAATTAAAATTCAAATCAAGTTTCACCCAAAAGTATGTATCACTTTTGTGAAATCATTACCATGAAATATTTTCTAGCTGAATGAACAAAAAAATCTATTATAAATTACTAAACACCAAAATGAAGATAACAACTTTGATTATATCCGGTGATAGACGATAGATTCAAATCAACATATTTAAAAAGTATTGCATATAATTAGGCACCAACGATATTTTGAATTGAAATTTATAGAAAGCAATTGAATTTTATTTCTGATTTTCATAACGTTATATTAATCATTTATTATAAATTTTTAAATTCATATTGATTGATAAATATGATTAATATTATTCTTTTCGAATGCAGTGGAAGGTAAAACAGCCATTTTGTTTTATTTTCTTATTTATTGAGTTCATCGATAACTTTAATAATTGTAAATTATTTATTTATACAATTTAAATTTACATTTTTTTCCCAAAAATCTGTTTGAGTTTCTATTTCACACAAAATATCTTATTTTTGTTTCAATAACATCCTCTTATTGCAAAATCTTGATCTCAAAATAAGAACTTAATTTTACTGTAAAGGGTCTTTCAATAAAGACGCTTGAGATTTTTTCAATAATAGGGGCTGTGTTCTTTTAAGTGAAAAAGAATTGTTCAGTGCTATGCTCATTTTTTGAACGAACAGATGTGAACGAAAAAAAGGAAAAGTTGTTTTGTGTACTTACATACATCAGAAATTTGAGCGTCTATATATTGAAAGACCCTCAACTACCTACTTTTGAATTTAATTACTAAATAAATTAAATTAAAATATTTTCGTGGCAGTTGATGTTATTTAAAGGACTATGAACAAATTTAAATATTTTCTTTTAAGAATTTTTCGAAAAAAAAACAAAAAACATCATAAATTTTAGACAAAATGGCATAATTGATTAAAGGTTTAGGTAAAAGTGCATGTAAGGTAAAAAAAATTTGATTTATCAATATTCTCAAGTTGTTTATACTAGGTTTCTCCTAAAGTTTTGAGATGTGGTAACACCAGCATAGCTAAAACTAAAAATATCCAATCTGAAAACTACATAGTAAGTTTTTGTGATTTTGTGATTAATGCAGTTTAGCTGCAAACCCTAACCTCGAATTTATATCCTAAGTTAACTTCGAGTTAATTTTCCCTATTTGGTGAGTTAACTAAGTGACCATATTGAGGGCCTTTTTCATTATCGCGCCATCAAAACTTGGATAAAGTTATTGAATACTTAAGACATTACTATTTCAGTTGTGATCACATATCAATTTTGTTTTTCAGTTTAGTTTTCACTGCAGAGCTAACTGTGAAAATAAATTAACCCTGAGATAACTAAGAAGCAGTTTTTCAGTTTAAGTTTAATTATGAATATATCTTTCAGTTGTCAAAAATCAATTGAAATCATTTATGTGACTGTATAGATATCACACTTTTACGCATTTCACTATCGAAATAGAGATGGCGCCACAACGAAAATTGTACTTTTCAAAGATTTCAATAACTTTCACTATCGAAATCGAGATGGCGCTAAAACGAAAATTGCCTTCAGTTTATTCCCTGATTTAACTCACCAGATTACGTAAATTAACAGTTTATTTAAGATTTAAATTGATTGAAAAACACGTTTCTAGAATTGACTCAAGTTTAACCCTGAGACTTGGATGATCTAACACTGAAAAATTGGCCCTTAGAACACAGAGCAACAAAAAAGAATTTATTGGAAGGGTTAGAATCACAATTTAAAAGAAAATATTCAAAATTTAGTTTTCTCGAAGTTTTTCATTTTCGTTTTTGTGTTTTTTTATCTTAAAGTCAGTTGCATGGTCATTTTTGGAACTCTGGTTTCATGTCTCTAAGATGAGGGTTTTTGAAAAAAAATTATCTCATTCGAAAAGGACTTCTACAAAAATTCAAATGCTAGCAATAGTATATTGATCTTTTAAATAAAGATTTTTTTTGAAAAGCTTAAAACAATTTTGAACAATTATTGATTCTTTTCTCAAAACTTTAATTGCAAATTGCAATCTTCGTATAGTGAAAAAAATGTTTCCAAAATATTAAAAATAATAATCTCAAAATCTTAAAAATTTACGTATATCGAAATTAAAAAAAAAAAGGTTTGCACTCAATCAATCAGGTACAAAATCATTAAACAAAAAAAAACCAACACCGATTAAGTTATATGATTATGGCAGTTTAAAAAGTAGCAACAAAACATAACTTTGGCTTGCTAACAATTTTAACAAAAGAATTTATTTACAAAAAAAAAACGAAACAGCTATAGCTACATACTTGAATTCAATACAAACGGACAAAAACGATAGGTTTTAAAGAATTTTGTAAAAAACAAAATTAGTAATAAGGAAATTTCTTTAGCCCTCCAATATTGGCTGAACAAAATGCCTAATTTTCAATTCTTTTATAGCAAAAATTGTTGGCAATATGACTCCCCGTATACGAGGTCTACGAATTACTTCAACAACTTGTCTTTTGTTTGCATTTGATGTTTGATCCATTTCAATTATTACTGGTCTCCTAGATGGCGCTGAAGTTACACTTGGCGCAGCTGGTTGCTGTGGCCTTTGAGGTTGAATTGGTTGTTGTGGTTGCTGTGGCCTTTGGGGTTGAACTGGTAGCTGTGGTTGCTGCATTGGCTTTTGTGGCTTTGAAGGCTTTTGTGATGCTACTGCGGGGGCCTGAGTACTTGTATTCGTTGCTGGCTTCTAAAATAAAAATAAAAAGCACAGTTAAGTGTATAGCTTCAAGGTATTTGTATATAAGCCCTGTTTTTAAGTGTATTTTTATTTTCGCAAAAAAAAGAGGAGCATTACAGGCAACAACAATACGGAATTATAGCAAATTGTTATTGTATTTTATATGCAATTTTTTAAGCGAAGATAAAAATGCACTATAAAACAGTGCTATAGTTAGCTTACCTCATAATCATATCCACTATCTTCGTCGTCGTTGCCAAAACGGTTTAAGATTTCTGGTAAATCTTTTTCGTCAGTTGTAGGTGCATTTGGTTTAGTCTCTTCAGCTTGACCTCCTTGTCCTTGGGCCTGTGCTTGTCCTGATCCCTGGCCTTGAGCAACCTGCCCCTGTCTTGTTGGACGCTGCGTAATATTTATGCTGTATGATGAGCCCTTTTTGTTTGATTTTTTTTTTTTTTTCGAAAATATGAAATACTCAGTAATTTGCCAATTGGGGAAATTATTGTTAAAAATTTTGAAATTATGAATTTGAAGAAAATTGAAAAACAATTTCGTTCTGTTTAAGTGGAGCGAATGAATTAAGTTTATTTAAAAATTTTAAAGGAATTATGTTTAAATTGTCTAAGGAACATGAAGGTTGTTTTATTTCTACAAAAATGCTTTTGAAAAATATTTATAACTTGTGAAAATGATAAATTAGCTAAGCTAAAACCTGCAAAAAATAATAAGCATGCGATCAGAAAGCCAAAAAAATATATATTTGAGGCGATAAGAACCAAAACTTGTCACAGCCAATGGTAATTGTTAAATATCTTTTTAACGAAACTTATAATATAATTGTCCTTTGAACCATAACAAATAGATTCCAAAATCTATGATTGGATATACAAAATTTTTTCTTAACTACTCTCATTTAAAAGTTATTAAACAATTTAATTTGGTTATGGAGAGCTTTTCTGAAATGTATATGGCGAGTTTTGGTTCTCATCACCTCATTTATCCAATTAAAACCAATCTCTATAGCATTTAAGAAAAATATGTATAATTTATTGTAAAAATAATATCTTTAATAAATAGCATATAAAGAGCTTAAATATTTACATAAAAATTCAAAAAATGTAGGTAGATAACTACAAAAAAAAATACCATATTCCAGTTGAGCGAAAAAACAAAACTAAAAACAAATGATTTTGAAAATTCTGCCAAAAAGCCTTAAGTATATCAACTTTAAATAATTGTTTTTTTTTTCTTTAAATATAATTTTACAAATTTACCAACGAATATTTATATGTATATGAAAAATAAAAAATAATATCAAATTATGAATATCAAAAACAACAACAACTCATCCAAAAAATGGAATATTTGCCAACAACCGCGACAGAGGGCGAAATAGGGGAGATCCATTATTATTATCATTTAAAGAAATGAGTCTCAATGGTTGATTTGAAAATGTTAATGGTGGACGAGTCGTTGACGTAGATTTTTGAACTTTTTTTTGTGATTTCTTTTCAATTTGAGGATTTACCTGTGCTTGTTCTTCTGTAAAAATAGAAACAAAAATATAAATATAATATAAAATATAAATAAAAATAAAAATATATAGAAACAAAAAATATCTTAAGATGACCCAAATTAAAGATTGAGATTAAGATATTCTCATGAGAAAATAAAGAGGCACCGCACTAACCTGCTTCCGATTCAGCACCACCTCCAATTGAATTGAATTTTTGGTCACGCAGGTATTCTTCATATCGTTTATTGTACTCTCCTGATGGATCCCATCTCTCTTGTAGGGCTTTGTAGTATTGGGGATAGTCGAAATATAAAGCTGTGATCACTTTCAAAGCAATTTCTTTTTGGCTTGGTTGGCAGCGTCCACATTTTGTGCGAAGGGCTTCGGGGAGTATTCCTTTGGTTAAAAAAAAAATATACTGTTTAATTTCATTTTATTTTTGTTTCTTCTTTTAATAATTAAGCAAACTAACCAATGCTTTAAAATAAACTCAAATTTAAGTGTAAATGTAAAAGAATAAATCACAAGGGAAAAGGGAATTTGTCTTTAACAGGGTTGCCTGCCAAGTATTAGTAAAAGTGTGACAACACTGTCAGACTATAGAGCTGCGTAAATCGTTCATTTCAAATGATCGAATCGTTCAAGAATTAGATCAATAAAATGATTCGATATTTCAATCAATCGATCTTTCGATCATTTTCATTTCACTGAATGTTTAACCAATTCAATTTTCATTTAGATTTCGATTTGATAAGTTCAATTCAATACTGTACCCATTTCAATAGATTTCAAAATAATACAATTTTGATGGATTAAAAAAGCTCAAAAAAATATGGAATGCTGGTGACTTATGCCAATTGGCTGAAATTTGGATCAAAATATACTTTTAATGAGAAAATATAGTTCGGCCGCTATCCACCAAGACATCAAATGCCAAATTCCATTGACGGATGACTATGATGTCGATGAATTAAAAACCTCGAAAAAATCTGAAATTTTTGAAGAATTTTAAGTGCTCCATAAAAAGATATAGCTATTAAAGGCAATTGGATAATAAATATGGATCAAAATATACTTTTTCTATCAAAATAATTATAGTTCGTTCGAGAAAAACGAGATTCATCGAAATGATTGAGATTGGGTTTGGGATGGAAAATCGAGAATAATTGAAATTATTGAGATTGATATTGGGATGGAAAATCGAGAATCATCGAAATGATTGAGATTGAGTTCGATTGAAATGAAAATTCGTGATTTCAATCATCATTTCGATGATCGTTCTGATTGGCACAGCCCTATGTGAGACATACATACATATGTACCATTATATGTTTTTTCTTAAATATGTATATCAACAAATTAACTTAAATTAAATAATTTGCGTCTGTAGAAACGGTTTTGTATTTATTTACTGATTTAAAAACGCAGACATTTAAATATTAACAGGGTGGCGTTATGATATAATTATTGAATATTTTTTGTTTCTGTATATTCTTTTCAGAAATTGCTTTGAAAAAATTTGGGAAATTTATGATGGATATAAAGTTGTTCGATTTTACTTCGAAAGTCATCAGCATTTGAATTATTCAAGCACAAATTTTTTTCTGTTCGAAACACATGCACTACTCAACAATTTACCGATTCGTTCAGCGTTTTCACCAACAAGGAGCTGCCTCCTTCTGTGATCTTCCAAGTGCAGGAAGAATTCGTATAGTTCGAAATTATTTAAACATTTCTCGGGTGCAAGTAAATTTCGAAACTCCCACAAGACGATGACGTTCTCTGACTCTAGGTGATGATTTAGCGGACTTTTCAAAGAATTGTTTGGTAAAGTTACACCCGTTTCGAAATAAGATCCAAGACGGGTTAAAACCAAAAACAAAAACTCCCTTGAGAACGAATTAATGTTCAAACTTTTATAATGAGCGACCACCGCGTTTGCCTAATTTAACGGCTCCAGAACATTTTCTTTGGGGCTTCTACAAAAAATGTGAATATTTGTTATTTCTCTTAGGGCAAATTTTTCAGTGTAGAGTTAATTCTGAGTTATATTGGAGTTACCTCATCCTGAAAATTAATTAACTTTGAAGCAGTGTTTTAGTTGAGAATCATGTTTATCTTTCAGCTGTCAAAAATCTATTGAAATCAATATGTCTACTAATAATATGTTTACTCGGGATTAATTTATCTTTAGGAGTAGCAAACACTAATAAAATTCAGAGTAAACTTTGCACTGAAAAACTGGCTCTTATCCACTGGAATTTTTTTGATTTTAAATTAAATAAAAAGTAAATTTTTCCAAAAAAAAAAATTGTTTTTTGTTTGAAAATTTTTTGGAATTTTTTTGAAATTTGTTTCAAACAATGTATATATATTTTTTTTTTCATTTCAAGTCAAAAAAAAGTATCTAACTAATGCAAAACTGTGAAAAAATTCTACGGGAATTGTGATTTTATTGTCATTTTGATGACGACTACGCAATGTTTAGGAACAACAGAGTTTGTTCCTTTAATTATTTATTTATTTATTTAGCAACATGCAACATGCAACATGCAACATGCAACATGCAACATGCAACATGCAACATGCAACATGCAACATGCAACATGCAACATGCAACATGCAACATGCAACATGCAACATGCAACATGCAACATGCAACATGCAACATGCAACATGCAACATGCAACATGCAACATGCAACATGCAACATGCAACATGCAACATGCAACATGCAACATGCAACATGCAACATGCAACATGCAACATGCAACATGCAACATGCAACATGCAACATGCAACATGCAACATGCAACATGCAACATGCAACATGCAACATGCAACATGCAACATGCAACATGCAACATGCAACATGCAACATGCAACATGCAACATGCAACATGCAACATGCAACATGCAACATGCAACATGCAACATGCAACATGCAACATGCAACCATGCAACATGCAACATGCAACATGCAACATGCAACATGCAACATGCAACATGCAACATGCAACATGCAACATGCAACATGCAACATGCAACATGCAACATGCAACATGCAACATGCAACATGCAACATGCAACATGCAACATGCAACATGCAACATGCAACATGCAACATGCAACATGCAACATGCAACATGCAACATGCAACATGCAACATGCAACATGCAACATGCAACATGCAACATGCAACATGCAACATGCAACATGCAACATGCAACATGCAACATGCAACATGCAACATGCAACATGCAACATGCAACATGCAACATGCAACATGCAACATGCAACATGCAACATGCAACATGCAACATGCAACATGCAACATGCAACATGCAACATGCAACATGCAACATGCAACATGCAACATGCAACATGCAACATGCAACATGCAACATGCAACATGCAACATGCAACATGCAACATGCAACATGCAACATGCAACATGCAACATGCAACATGCAACATGCAACATGCAACATGCAACATGCAACATGCAACATGCAACATGCAACATGCAACATGCAACATGCAACATGCAACATGCAACATGCAACATGCAACATGCAACATGCAACATGCAACATGCAACATGCAACATGCAACATGCAACATGCAACATGCAACATGCAACATGCAACATGCAACATGCAACATGCAACATGCAACATGCAACATGCAACATGCAACATGCAACATGCAACATGCAACATGCAACATGCAACATGCAACATGCAACATGCAACATGCAACATGCAACATGCAACATGCAACATGCAACATGCAACATGCAACATGCAACATGCAACATGCAACATGCAACATGCAACATGCAACATGCAACATGCAACATGCAACATGCAACATGCAACATGCAACATGCAACATGCAACATGCAACATGCAACATGCAACATGCAACATGCAACATGCAACATGCAACATGCAACATGCAACATGCAACATGCAACATGCAACATGCAACATGCAACATGCAACATGCAACATGCAACATGCAACATGCAACATGCAACATGCAACATGCAACATGCAACATGCAACATGCAACATGCAACATGCAACATGCAACATGCAACATGCAACATGCAACATGCAACATGCAACATGCAACATGCAACATGCAACATGCAACATGCAACATGCAACATGCAACATGCAACATGCAACATGCAACATGCAACATGCAACATGCAACATGCAACATGCAACATGCAACATGCAACATGCAACATGCAACATGCAACATGCAACATGCAACATGCAACATGCAACATGCAACATGCAACATGCAACATGCAACATGCAACATGCAACATGCAACATGCAACATGCAACATGCAACATGCAACATGCAACATGCAACATGCAACATGCAACATGCAACATGCAACATGCAACATGCAACATGCAACATGCAACATGCAACATGCAACATGCAACATGCAACATGCAACATGCAACATGCAACATGCAACATGCAACATGCAACATGCAACATGCAACATGCAACATGCAACATGCAACATGCAACATGCAACATGCAACATGCAACATGCAACATGCAACATGCAACATGCAACATGCAACATGCAACATGCAACATGCAACATGCAACATGCAACATGCAACATGCAACATGCAACATGCAACATGCAACATGCAACATGCAACATGCAACATGCAACATGCAACATGCAACATGCAACATGCAACATGCAACATGCAACATGCAACATGCAACATGCAACATGCAACATGCAACATGCAACATGCAACATGCAACATGCAACATGCAACATGCAACATGCAACATGCAACATGCAACATGCAACATGCAACATGCAACATGCAACATGCAACATGCAACATGCAACATGCAACATGCAACATGCAACATGCAACATGCAACATGCAACATGCAACATGCAACATGCAACATGCAACATGCAACATGCAACATGCAACATGCAACATGCAACATGCAACATGCAACATGCAACATGCAACATGCAACATGCAACATGCAACATGCAACATGCAACATGCAACATGCAACATGCAACATGCAACATGCAACATGCAACATGCAACATGCAACATGCAACATGCAACATGCAACATGCAACATGCAACATGCAACATGCAACATGCAACATGCAACATGCAACATGCAACATGCAACATGCAACATGCAACATGCAACATGCAACATGCAACATGCAACATGCAACATGCAACATGCAACATGCAACATGCAACATGCAACATGCAACATGCAACATGCAACATGCAACATGCAACATGCAACATGCAACATGCAACATGCAACATGCAACATGCAACATGCAACATGCAACATGCAACATGCAACATGCAACATGCAACATGCAACATGCAACATGCAACATGCAACATGCAACATGCAACATGCAACATGCAACATGCAACATGCAACATGCAACATGCAACATGCAACATGCAACATGCAACATGCAACATGCAACATGCAACATGCAACATGCAACATGCAACATGCAACATGCAACATGCAACATGCAACATGCAACATGCAACATGCAACATGCAACATGCAACATGCAACATGCAACATGCAACATGCAACATGCAACATGCAACATGCAACATGCAACATGCAACATGCAACATGCAACATGCAACATGCAACATGCAACATGCAACATGCAACATGCAACATGCAACATGCAACATGCAACATGCAACATGCAACATGCAACATGCAACATGCAACATGCAACATGCAACATGCAACATGCAACATGCAACATGCAACATGCAACATGCAACATGCAACATGCAACATGCAACATGCAACATGCAACATGCAACATGCAACATGCAACATGCAACATGCAACATGCAACATGCAACATGCAACATGCAACATGCAACATGCAACATGCAACATGCAACATGCAACATGCAACATGCAACATGCAACATGCAACATGCAACATGCAACATGCAACATGCAACATGCAACATGCAACATGCAACATGCAACATGCAACATGCAACATGCAACATGCAACATGCAACATGCAACATGCAACATGCAACATGCAACATGCAACATGCAACATGCAACATGCAACATGCAACATGCAACATGCAACATGCAACATGCAACATGCAACATGCAACATGCAACATGCAACATGCAACATGCAACATGCAACATGCAACATGCAACATGCAACATGCAACATGCAACATGCAACATGCAACATGCAACATGCAACATGCAACATGCAACATGCAACATGCAACATGCAACATGCAACATGCAACATGCAACATGCAACATGCAACATGCAACATGCAACATGCAACATGCAACATGCAACATGCAACATGCAACATGCAACATGCAACATGCAACATGCAACATGCAACATGCAACATGCAACATGCAACATGCAACATGCAACATGCAACATGCAACATGCAACATGCAACATGCAACATGCAACATGCAACATGCAACATGCAACATGCAACATGCAACATGCAACATGCAACATGCAACATGCAACATGCAACATGCAACATGCAACATGCAACATGCAACATGCAACATGCAACATGCAACATGCAACATGCAACATGCAACATGCAACATGCAACATGCAACATGCAACATGCAACATGCAACATGCAACATGCAACATGCAACATGCAACATGCAACATGCAACATGCAACATGCAACATGCAACATGCAACATGCAACATGCAACATGCAACATGCAACATGCAACATGCAACATGCAACATGCAACATGCAACATGCAACATGCAACATGCAACATGCAACATGCAACATGCAACATGCAACATGCAACATGCAACATGCAACATGCAACATGCAACATGCAACATGCAACATGCAACATGCAACATGCAACATGCAACATGCAACATGCAACATGCAACATGCAACATGCAACATGCAACATGCAACATGCAACATGCAACATGCAACATGCAACATGCAAGCAACATGCAACATGCAACATGCAACATGCAACATGCAACATGCAACATGCAACATGCAACATGCAACATGCAACATGCAACATGCAACATGCAACATGCAACATGCAACATGCAACATGCAACATGCAACATGCAACATGCAACATGCAACATGCAACATGCAACATGCAACATGCAACATGCAACATGCAACATGCAACATGCAACATGCAACATGCAACATGCAACATGCAACATGCAACATGCAACATGCAACATGCAACATGCAACATGCAACATGCAACATGCAACATGCAACATGCAACATGCAACATGCAACATGCAACATGCAACATGCAACATGCAACATGCAACATGCAACATGCAACATGCAACATGCAACATGCAACATGCAACATGCAACATGCAACATGCAACATGCAACATGCAACATGCAACATGCAACATGCAACATGCAACATGCAACATGCAACATGCAACATGCAACATGCAACATGCAACATGCAACATGCAACATGCAACATGCAACATGCAACATGCAACATGCAACATGCAACATGCAACATGCAACATGCAACATGCAACATGCAACATGCAACATGCAACATGCAACATGCAACATGCAACATGCAACATGCAACATGCAACATGCAACATGCAACATGCAACATGCAACATGCAACATGCAACATGCAACATGCAACATGCAACATGCAACATGCAACATGCAACATGCAACATGCAACATGCAACATGCAACATGCAACATGCAACATGCAACATGCAACATGCAACATGCAACATGCAACATGCAACATGCAACATGCAACATGCAACATGCAACATGCAACATGCAACATGCAACATGCAACATGCAACATGCAACATGCAACATGCAACATGCAACATGCAACATGCAACATGCAACATGCAACATGCAACATGCAACATGCAACATGCAACATGCAACATGCAACATGCAACATGCAACATGCAACATGCAACATGCAACATGCAACATGCAACATGCAACATGCAACATGCAACATGCAACATGCAACATGCAACATGCAACATGCAACATGCAACATGCAACATGCAACATGCAACATGCAACATGCAACATGCAACATGCAACATGCAACATGCAACATGCAACATGCAACATGCAACATGCAACATGCAACATGCAACATGCAACATGCAACATGCAACATGCAACATGCAACATGCAACATGCAACATGCAACATGCAACATGCAACATGCAACATGCAACATGCAACATGCAACATGCAACATGCAACATGCAACATGCAACATGCAACATGCAACATGCAACATGCAACATGCAACATGCAACATGCAACATGCAACATGCAACATGCAACATGCAACATGCAACATGCAACATGCAACATGCAACATGCAACATGCAACATGCAACATGCAACATGCAACATGCAACATGCAACATGCAACATGCAACATGCAACATGCAACATGCAACATGCAACATGCAACATGCAACATGCAACATGCAACATGCAACATGCAACATGCAACATGCAACATGCAACATGCAACATGCAACATGCAACATGCAACATGCAACATGCAACATGCAACATGCAACATGCAACATGCAACATGCAACATGCAACATGCAACATGCAACATGCAACATGCAACATGCAACATGCAACATGCAACATGCAACATGCAACATGCAACATGCAACATGCAACATGCAACATGCAACATGCAACATGCAACATGCAACATGCAACATGCAACATGCAACATGCAACATGCAACATGCAACATGCAACATGCAACATGCAACATGCAACATGCAACATGCAACATGCAACATGCAACATGCAACATGCAACATGCAACATGCAACATGCAACATGCAACATGCAACATGCAACATGCAACATGCAACATGCAACATGCAACATGCAACATGCAACATGCAACATGCAACATGCAACATGCAACATGCAACATGCAACATGCAACATGCAACATGCAACATGCAACATGCAACATGCAACATGCAACATGCAACATGCAACATGCAACATGCAACATGCAACATGCAACATGCAACATGCAACATGCAACATGCAACATGCAACATGCAACATGCAACATGCAACATGCAACATGCAACATGCAACATGCAACATGCAACATGCAACATGCAACATGCAACATGCAACATGCAACATGCAACATGCAACATGCAACATGCAACATGCAACATGCAACATGCAACATGCAACATGCAACATGCAACATGCAACATGCAACATGCAACATGCAACATGCAACATGCAACATGCAACATGCAACATGCAACATGCAACATGCAACATGCAACATGCAACATGCAACATGCAACATGCAACATGCAACATGCAACATGCAACATGCAACATGCAACATGCAACATGCAACATGCAACATGCAACATGCAACATGCAACATGCAACATGCAACATGCAACATGCAACATGCAACATGCAACATGCAACATGCAACATGCAACATGCAACATGCAACATGCAACATGCAACATGCAACATGCAACATGCAACATGCAACATGCAACATGCAACATGCAACATGCAACATGCAACATGCAACATGCAACATGCAACATGCAACATGCAACATGCAACATGCAACATGCAACATGCAACATGCAACATGCAACATGCAACATGCAACATGCAACATGCAACATGCAACATGCAACATGCAACATGCAACATGCAACATGCAACATGCAACATGCAACATGCAACATGCAACATGCAACATGCAACATGCAACATGCAACATGCAACATGCAACATGCAACATGCAACATGCAACATGCAACATGCAACATGCAACATGCAACATGCAACATGCAACATGCAACATGCAACATGCAACATGCAACATGCAACATGCAACATGCAACATGCAACATGCAACATGCAACATGCAACATGCAACATGCAACATGCAACATGCAACATGCAACATGCAACATGCAACATGCAACATGCAACATGCAACATGCAACATGCAACATGCAACATGCAACATGCAACATGCAACATGCAACATGCAACATGCAACATGCAACATGCAACATGCAACATGCAACATGCAACATGCAACATGCAACATGCAACATGCAACATGCAACATGCAACATGCAACATGCAACATGCAACATGCAACATGCAACATGCAACATGCAACATGCAACATGCAACATGCAACATGCAACATGCAACATGCAACATGCAACATGCAACATGCAACATGCAACATGCAACATGCAACATGCAACATGCAACATGCAACATGCAACATGCAACATGCAACATGCAACATGCAACATGCAACATGCAACATGCAACATGCAACATGCAACATGCAACATGCAACATGCAACATGCAACATGCAACATGCAACATGCAACATGCAACATGCAACATGCAACATGCAACATGCAACATGCAACATGCAACATGCAACATGCAACATGCAACATGCAACATGCAACATGCAACATGCAACATGCAACATGCAACATGCAACATGCAACATGCAACATGCAACATGCAACATGCAACATGCAACATGCAACATGCAACATGCAACATGCAACATGCAACATGCAACATGCAACATGCAACATGCAACATGCAACATGCAACATGCAACATGCAACATGCAACATGCAACATGCAACATGCAACATGCAACATGCAACATGCAACATGCAACATGCAACATGCAACATGCAACATGCAACATGCAACATGCAACATGCAACATGCAACATGCAACATGCAACATGCAACATGCAACATGCAACATGCAACATGCAACATGCAACATGCAACATGCAACATGCAACATGCAACATGCAACATGCAACATGCAACATGCAACATGCAACATGCAACATGCAACATGCAACATGCAACATGCAACATGCAACATGCAACATGCAACATGCAACATGCAACATGCAACATGCAACATGCAACATGCAACATGCAACATGCAACATGCAACATGCAACATGCAACATGCAACATGCAACATGCAACATGCAACATGCAACATGCAACATGCAACATGCAACATGCAACATGCAACATGCAACATGCAACATGCAACATGCAACATGCAACATGCAACATGCAACATGCAACATGCAACATGCAACATGCAACATGCAACATGCAACATGCAACATGCAACATGCAACATGCAACATGCAACATGCAACATGCAACATGCAACATGCAACATGCAACATGCAACATGCAACATGCAACATGCAACATGCAACATGCAACATGCAACATGCAACATGCAACATGCAACATGCAACATGCAACATGCAACATGCAACATGCAACATGCAACATGCAACATGCAACATGCAACATGCAACATGCAACATGCAACATGCAACATGCAACATGCAACATGCAACATGCAACATGCAACATGCAACATGCAACATGCAACATGCAACATGCAACATGCAACATGCAACATGCAACATGCAACATGCAACATGCAACATGCAACATGCAACATGCAACATGCAACATGCAACATGCAACATGCAACATGCAACATGCAACATGCAACATGCAACATGCAACATGCAACATGCAACATGCAACATGCAACATGCAACATGCAACATGCAACATGCAACATGCAACATGCAACATGCAACATGCAACATGCAACATGCAACATGCAACATGCAACATGCAACATGCAACATGCAACATGCAACATGCAACATGCAACATGCAACATGCAACATGCAACATGCAACATGCAACATGCAACATGCAACATGCAACATGCAACATGCAACATGCAACATGCAACATGCAACATGCAACATGCAACATGCAACATGCAACATGCAACATGCAACATGCAACATGCAACATGCAACATGCAACATGCAACATGCAACATGCAACATGCAACATGCAACATGCAACATGCAACATGCAACATGCAACATGCAACATGCAACATGCAACATGCAACATGCAACATGCAACATGCAACATGCAACATGCAACATGCAACATGCAACATGCAACATGCAACATGCAACATGCAACATGCAACATGCAACATGCAACATGCAACATGCAACATGCAACATGCAACATGCAACATGCAACATGCAACATGCAACATGCAACATGCAACATGCAACATGCAACATGCAACATGCAACATGCAACATGCAACATGCAACATGCAACATGCAACATGCAACATGCAACATGCAACATGCAACATGCAACATGCAACATGCAACATGCAACATGCAACATGCAACATGCAACATGCAACATGCAACATGCAACATGCAACATGCAACATGCAACATGCAACATGCAACATGCAACATGCAACATGCAACATGCAACATGCAACATGCAACATGCAACATGCAACATGCAACATGCAACATGCAACATGCAACATGCAACATGCAACATGCAACATGCAACATGCAACATGCAACATGCAACATGCAACATGCAACATGCAACATGCAACATGCAACATGCAACATGCAACATGCAACATGCAACATGCAACATGCAACATGCAACATGCAACATGCAACATGCAACATGCAACATGCAACATGCAACATGCAACATGCAACATGCAACATGCAACATGCAACATGCAACATGCAACATGCAACATGCAACATGCAACATGCAACATGCAACATGCAACATGCAACATGCAACATGCAACATGCAACATGCAACATGCAACATGCAACATGCAACATGCAACATGCAACATGCAACATGCAACATGCAACATGCAACATGCAACATGCAACATGCAACATGCAACATGCAACATGCAACATGCAACATGCAACATGCAACATGCAACATGCAACATGCAACATGCAACATGCAACATGCAACATGCAACATGCAACATGCAACATGCAACATGCAACATGCAACATGCAACATGCAACATGCAACATGCAACATGCAACATGCAACATGCAACATGCAACATGCAACATGCAACATGCAACATGCAACATGCAACATGCAACATGCAACATGCAACATGCAACATGCAACATGCAACATGCAACATGCAACATGCAACATGCAACATGCAACATGCAACATGCAACATGCAACATGCAACATGCAACATGCAACATGCAACATGCAACATGCAACATGCAACATGCAACATGCAACATGCAACATGCAACATGCAACATGCAACATGCAACATGCAACATGCAACATGCAACATGCAACATGCAACATGCAACATGCAACATGCAACATGCAACATGCAACATGCAACATGCAACATGCAACATGCAACATGCAACATGCAACATGCAACATGCAACATGCAACATGCAACATGCAACATGCAACATGCAACATGCAACATGCAACATGCAACATGCAACATGCAACATGCAACATGCAACATGCAACATGCAACATGCAACATGCAACATGCAACATGCAACATGCAACATGCAACATGCAACATGCAACATGCAACATGCAACATGCAACATGCAACATGCAACATGCAACATGCAACATGCAACATGCAACATGCAACATGCAACATGCAACATGCAACATGCAACATGCAACATGCAACATGCAACATGCAACATGCAACATGCAACATGCAACATGCAACATGCAACATGCAACATGCAACATGCAACATGCAACATGCAACATGCAACATGCAACATGCAACATGCAACATGCAACATGCAACATGCAACATGCAACATGCAACATGCAACATGCAACATGCAACATGCAACATGCAACATGCAACATGCAACATGCAACATGCAACATGCAACATGCAACATGCAACATGCAACATGCAACATGCAACATGCAACATGCAACATGCAACATGCAACATGCAACATGCAACATGCAACATGCAACATGCAACATGCAACATGCAACATGCAACATGCAACATGCAACATGCAACATGCAACATGCAACATGCAACATGCAACATGCAACATGCAACATGCAACATGCAACATGCAACATGCAACATGCAACATGCAACATGCAACATGCAACATGCAACATGCAACATGCAACATGCAACATGCAACATGCAACATGCAACATGCAACATGCAACATGCAACATGCAACATGCAACATGCAACATGCAACATGCAACATGCAACATGCAACATGCAACATGCAACATGCAACATGCAACATGCAACATGCAACATGCAACATGCAACATGCAACATGCAACATGCAACATGCAACATGCAACATGCAACATGCAACATGCAACATGCAACATGCAACATGCAACATGCAACATGCAACATGCAACATGCAACATGCAACATGCAACATGCAACATGCAACATGCAACATGCAACATGCAACATGCAACATGCAACATGCAACATGCAACATGCAACATGCAACATGCAACATGCAACATGCAACATGCAACATGCAACATGCAACATGCAACATGCAACATGCAACATGCAACATGCAACATGCAACATGCAACATGCAACATGCAACATGCAACATGCAACATGCAACATGCAACATGCAACATGCAACATGCAACATGCAACATGCAACATGCAACATGCAACATGCAACATGCAACATGCAACATGCAACATGCAACATGCAACATGCAACATGCAACATGCAACATGCAACATGCAACATGCAACATGCAACATGCAACATGCAACATGCAACATGCAACATGCAACATGCAACATGCAACATGCAACATGCAACATGCAACATGCAACATGCAACTTATGCAGTCACGCTCAATTTCTCGGAAATCCTGAAAATGCTACAGCCTTGTGAAGCAAGTGCAAAAGGGTTTAAGCTTTTTTATGAGTTCCACTCTGAAACCTCCGCCGAATACAAACAACCTATGGTGGACCACTCTGAACTCAGAGAAACAATCTTGGTTAGATTCAACATTACGAAACCAGGACCTACTCCAAGACTACTCTCGGTGAAAATTGGCAACCATACAAATTATGCCAATATTTCAAATGAAGGCAAGAAAAGTATTGACGATCTCACACAATCTTTGAACGTCCTGGAAGCAGAGCGAAAAGCATCCAACCAAGACTGGGAACTGTC